>JAEBDU010007616.1:0-16435 GCA_016802625.1 Heliconius numata | reverse complement strand
AAAATTGAGAAAGTTTGTTTTTTTTTGGTAAAAAATTGATTATATTGTAATAGTTACAAGAAAAACTTTTTAAAATGATGTCAGAAGTGAAACTCCTGATCGTTGCATTTCTTTTCAACCAACCTCAAACAAAAGGATGTTCTCATTTTCAACCAACTTCAAAAAAGGGAGATTCTCAATTCGCCCGAATACTTTTTATGTATGTTCTTGTCAATATATCAAAATGTAACTTTGCACAAAAATAATACCTAATTAAATGAAGTTTTACATAGGACAACCACAACCACTCGTTGACAACCACTACCACCACCATCACCACTCGTTTAAGAACCATCATTTTAAGATACCCATCACTTAAAATCGTGAAATAAAATAATTTTTAACAAAAAAAAACCGACTTCTAACAACGAACTAAAAAGTGAAAAATAATTATACAAAGATTTTATCATTTTGAAGTCGGTGTCAAGCTAATGCTACAACACCTTTACTACAATATCTAATTACTAAGCCTGTTTGTTCTACTTAACACCGACTTCAAAATTATAAAATCTTTGTATAATTATTTTTCACTTTTTAGTTCGTTGTTAGAAGTCGGTTTTTTTTTGTTAAAAATTATTACTCTTAAATAATGCTGAGAATAAAAACATTTAACTACGTAGAGGTATATAAGTAGTATATACTAGAGCGTAGACGTAGAAATAGGGAGGGCAATGTGGTTTTCCGTGCCCACTCCAGAAGTCTGCTGTCCAACGTAGAAATTTTACCACCACTAAAGGGTCTTACTTCAGGGCCCCCGGGACAAATATCTCTACCTTAAATATCTCTACAACACCAAAGAAAAAGAAAACAATATCTTTCAAAGTAAAACGTACACGTGAATTTTACGAATGCTGTGACATGCATGCATTTATTCGCAACTTACGTTACACTTAATGAAGCGAAGGAATCGATTATATTCGTTCAATCAGCCACGCACGCACGTCATATTGTGGTTACGGGTTTGATTACTCCTAATTGGATCTATAAAGTAATAAGTATTAAGAAAAAAGTATTATATTGCGTTTATCATTTCATTAATAACATATGGGGATGAAAGTGCCCAGTGCGTGTTAAGTGGCGGAATTAAAAGCCTCGCTTGGCCCCCCAGAACGGGAAAATTTCATATATCCCCCCGTATTTGATATAATATGTACTATGCAGGAGAGTGTTTGTCTTAATTAAGACACTATTCACCACTTCTCTCCTCGAAACTTTTCTAGATTCATTTGTTGGTTTCATACCTATACGTATGCATGTCATCTATATATCTCTATCAATAGAAACTGAAAAGATGTTTACGTAAACATTCTGCTTGCCAAATTATAGTCGAGTTGAAACTATCCAAACATACCAACTCATTTTGATTCTTATGTTTGGCAAATGTTCTAGAAGTGTTGCTGTGAATGATATATTGCCGTTTTAAGTATGAATAATATAATAAAAAAATAAACTTAGTGTTTCAAAATTTTATGTTAGATAATCTGGGCAGTGGAAGTGTCTAGATTTTTTCCAGTGATTTATATAGTTAAATTATAAGATGGCACAAAATTTAACTAATATTCATACAGTTGTGCGTAAACTTCTTGACAGTAAAAATTCTGTGGTACCAGACTATTGGGGATTATAGCATGGACCCTAACATTGTAGGACTAAGCTAGCCTATGCACTTTTTACTCGTATAAAAGCACCTACATTACGAATAGTAATGAGTTCCTTTAGTGTTACTCTAGTCTGGTCTAGTTATACAGCTTGTTAATATTAGAATATTGAAATAAACCGGAAATCTGCAATATTTCGATATTACAAAACCGTACTAGAATATTTCAGTGGTAAAATGCTTTAGTATCTCAATTGATTTTCTTATACAATATTTAGAAAACAAATCAATTATTATATTCATTAATACTTAAGAAAGACCATATCCTTGTATCCCAAGTCAATATCAAAATTGTCAACAACATTCATAAACAACTAAAAAATAAAAAAAAATAGTTAACTTTAACCGGATTTACTTCGAGAATAAAGATCACCGTTAAAACATACTTAACCACATGTTTTGACTACACACCGCTCTGAAGAGCGAATTGATTTACTAAACAGGTTTTAAAGAACAATTATACAATATAAATAGATGGTATTTAAAATTAAATTATACAATCATGTAGATTTATATTATGTAATAGTAGACGTAACTTGGCGTATTAAATGTAATGACGTCGGCTAAAAAGTGGTCACGTACTAAAAAGCTGTTGAGGATCTCTTTACCTAGTTTCTTTAGAACGTTTAAGTTTAGTATTATGGTTTTATGATGTTTTTCTCATTATAAATACATTTTTTTTCATTTCACGTAGCAGGGTAGGCCAAACTTAAAGAGGTTTAAAATTAAACTTAGGGAGTATTTTTTGTCAACTGTTAATTGAACAGTTGACAGAAAATACTTCTTAGTTTAATTTTGATCTAATATTAATGTAATTTAAATCATATGTATAGAGATCCAGCAGTCAAACTCGCGTAGAGTTTTGCAGGACACTGTTTAAGTTTTTTTTTTTTATTGTTAAATGGTAGTAATAAAATAAATAAATAATAATAATAATAATAAGGGTACCTGGGAACTTAATGTAAAGACACTCCGTTCCCATTATGATGTTTCTGTTCCCCAGTTTATGTCAAATTCTGGAAGCATTGCCCGCTGAATGGCGGAACTTAACGCTGCGCTTTACCTTTTTACTCGAACCCATAATCTCTTTAGTTTACAATAGCACGCTTGTGCCCCTGCGCCATGACTGGCCTCTTAATAAATATCAGTAGTAATTAGTAAATATCTTAAAACTATATTTTTTTAGCTTTACATTACCACATGTAGCAGGAAAGGAAAGTGTAATGTTTACACAAGGCATACTCCGTTTCCCAGACATATATAAAAATAATAAATTTCCCTGAATGGGAGTCGAATTCACAGCCGTCGCGCATACAATCAGACGCTGTTCCAATACACCACGACACTCGACAGCCTCTAAAGACAACAACATTTTTCATACAAAACGCTCCATCTTGCTATCACCAGGCTATTCTCGGTACGACGATCGTGGATAGGTCAGCCTACAGAAATCATTTCTTCATATAGTATTACATATTAAAATGCATAACAATTTATATATGCGCAACAGGTTTATACTGCAATAGGTTGTTTGTCTTACATCATATGGCTCTTGCGAGGACAGTACTGATTATCATCATGTTTAGGGGAGTAAAGGACCCACTGATGGGCACAGGAAGTAATAAGTGAGACGTCGAACGAATTTTCTTTGTTTAATTTTTTAAGAATCTTTCAAATTTTATGGCGCGGAGAGATTGTTTTCTATATTCTATTCATTTAAAGATATTATGCCATGGGTGTCGTAACCCAACACCGTCGTGACGTTTCTGGTAGCGACTCAAAGCCTAACAATAAGTTCCACTATTCAACACGCAATGCCTCTAGAATTCGGTGGAAAATGGGGAACAGAAGTGTCTTAATAGGGACGAAGTGTCTCAACACTAGATCCTCACGTTTCCGCTGCCTACCCTGCTATGTTCAGGATACAGAGTGAGGCTTAAAAAATGTACTAAACAATTTATAATTTTTAACTCGACGATTTCGACAGTCTCTAGCTAAATATTATTTAAATATCGATATAATTGAATACTTATCATATAAATGATAAAGTCAATCGATTTTTCGAATCGAAGATAAATAGTGGTCGAGCAGGAAATACTTCACGCTGAATCATCGATACATATAAGGTGTTTATAATAAATCATTAACTTTACTTAACAATTAAGTCCATTAAAGGTACGATATTTATTCCTTTTTTGGCTCCTCCCCACACCATTTACAAGCGATAGGACATTTTTTTCAATTATATTGACTTTTCTTTTCCATAATAGAAAAAAATATCAATGTCTGATAACAAGACTAAGAGAGCATTTTTTTAAAAAAGAAGACAATAGACTACACGAAACCGTTCGGGCCACCTTATGGTTACCAGCGCCACTACCACCACCATATTATAACACCATACACACTAGTACAAGAACTATACCTTCTACATAACTATCCAGCTGAATCAGATTAGAATCCAAAAATGTCTTAACAAAACTAAACTTGAAATCTCGTTCAATCCATTTCCCCATTATTCATATACATAAAAACAGACACTGAGACATCGTCAGCAAGGACACGACGAACAATAATCATGATTTTCAGACCACGTGCCGACCTCCTATAGGATGGAACACGGAAGGAAGTATAACATCCGAGGAAACGTTTAGGCAGTCGCCTTATCGTCATTAATATAAAGAGGAAGTACGAGGACTGAAAGGTAAACAGTTTCGAAAACTATTTAAGAATATATTAATTGATGTTAACTTTTATTTTTAATTTTGAAACAATCGTTTGTTCATTTTAATGTAATTAAAATAATATTAATAAGCATATTTATTTGTAGCATTATTAGAAATATTCATATTGTTAGGATATCGTTACGCTGTGGGACGTGGTAAGAAGACAAGGCGCGTTATTGAGTCCTGTCACTTAAATGTCTAAGCACTAAGTTCCCTCCGTCTACTCTACTAAATGCGGGATACAGCGTGAAACTAAAAAAAAACTTAATTATAAAAACCTACGCAATTAATCCTAATTCCACAAATCCCAACCTTAGTCTTGATATGAACGCAACACCCTAAAACTAGTTTCTCAGGTTTCCTCATCATCATCTACGATCTACGTCATCAGTTACCATAAAAAAAATCAAAAAACAATACATAAAATACAAGTAAGGAATATCAACCAATTAACCATACCCGTTCTTTAATTACTTGTATTTGACGTAATCATATCGAACGAGAAGTAATCAATATTGAGAGATACGAATGACGTGATTCATCGTGCCGACAGTTCAAGGTTCTAAAAATTATTGCCAAGAAACTAGGTAGCAAGATCATTGGAGTCTCAACACTGAACTGTCAACGACCCCCCGGCCATTGTGCTGTACAAATAATTAGATTTATCTATATTTATAAAATAGCTATATTTATTACATTTTCCGTAATAATTAATAGTGAAATCGTTGAGAAATAAAGAGTAAATCTATATTTTAATTCTTTCCTTTAAATATATTAGTTGAATTTGCTGTAGAAGTTATATTTAACAGATATTTTGATATAAATAAACCAGGAATAAAGAAAATAAAGAAAAAGTTTATGGACTAAAAAACTTATCGAATTGTAATAGCTCCATTTCGTTGCAAACTTTTTATCGATAATACCGTTATTACAGTGGCATTTAGTAATATTGTCGAAAATTTAATAGGCGGTAGATAGATGTAGATGACTGTTTGAATATACTATTATTTAAAAGGTTTGGAAAAACAAATGAAATTAAGGCCAGTCGTGGTGTAGAGACAAGGGCAGAGCAAGCGTGCGACAGGTTGTGGGTTCGATTTCCACTAGAGGAAGTAAAATTTTAAATTATCATTTCCTAGCTCTGGTAGCGAGGCAAAGGGCGCTGTTAAAATCCACTCAACAGGCAACGTCTCCAGGGTTCGGCGAAAAGTGGGAAACGGAAGTATCTTAACAATAGATTCCCAGGTAACCTCTACCTACACTGCTATGTACGAAACACAGCGTGAAATTAAAAAAAAAACAAATATAAAAAGGTATGAGTAATACAATAAAAAATATTTTAAAGTAAAAAGTCACTGACTAATTCTTTATTCGAATAAAATATTAAAAAAAATAATAATATAACAATAAGGTGAAAAGAGCACATAATTTAAAATTCTCATATAATTGTATATACATTATGAACAAGAGCAAACGTGTTGTTGAACTACTTAATTTAAAATTATAATCAAAATACCTACGATGTTTCATCATTCTTTGTTGCTTCGCGAAGAAAATGAATGTTTTAAATAACATATTTTTTTAAAATTAATTCAGTTATTTCAATATCAAGTATTATATTCAAATAAGGTAGTAAATTAATTACTGCCCCGCTATAAGAAAGGGTTTGGGGGCACAATTTACTTTTAATTAACATTACTGCGTAAATTCTCCACAGCGCTCGGTGTGCCCGCTAAGGTTATTGCCATCATATAAAAAAAATATAAAATTACAACTTTGTTAAAAGCCGTGATTTTAAAATGTTTCAATAATTGCTTTGAGTTTTTGAAATAATTAATTATCATTCTCCAAATTCGGCGGAATGTGACGAACGGAATGTCTTAACACTAGCTTCCCCCTGCTTGTGCTGTGCTACCAGTAAGGTTACTGTGTGAGGGATACAACGTGAAGTTGATTTTACCATACTCAAATTGCAATATTTTTTAATATACCTAAAATAAATACAAACTACCTTCGGAATCCGGGAACTATCAACCGGGATTTGTACTAACTAACATTTCATTAACAAAAAATTATGTCTCAAAAATAAATTAAAAAGAGACAAATTGATATTTTCCAAATTAATACAAACTAATAAATATAAGAACGAGAAAAAAGAGAAGAAAATTACTTGTTGTCAAGGGACTTAATTGTATTTAAAAATCATCACGAACTGTTGAATATTCATCGATGAAATATGGAGGGTTATGGCTCTATTAATAATAGAGATTCGTTGCTCTACTTAAACATTACAGAATTTTAGTATGTATGTATGTATACCATACTATCCTAAATAAATAATACGAGGCGTATGATGAACGCAAAAACCGTACCCTCTCTGGCTATCCCTCTAGGGATAAAGCGTGAAGCTAAACAGGAAAAAAATAGAAATATATAAATTATGATAAACAGTCTCACAAGGATTGTGTTCTAGCTCTAACCAAGATTTGTATTTTCCATACAAAATAATCGCTCAATTAGACGGTAATTTACCATCAATTTTCTATAACTTATGGAAATAATACCACATCATTATTTTACAGGTAATATATATTGCTACATTGTACATGACTAAACGAACTGTATGTAATGTATTGCCACAAAGATTTACTAGCTTTTTTTCCAGAATCACGCTGTATATGGCACACAGCAGGGTAGGCAAAGGGAACCTGGTGTTAAAAAACTCCATTCTCCACTTTTCGTTTAGTTCCGGAACTCAACGCTGCGCTTTGCCTTGTTACCAGAGCGAAGAAATGAAAATATAACAAACAATAATTAATTTCCTCAAATGGGAATCGAACCCATAACCATCGCATTTACAGTCACACGCTTGTGCCACTGCGTCACTTTATTTTTCTATATAAAAACAAATATACAAATGATCATATTGGGAATCGAAACCCCGAAATTCGTTCTAGCTAACCACTGCCGCTAAACCACTATAGATAAAATACGATTTAAAATATATAAAAAAAAATTCATAATGTTAGTATCTATATATAATTAAAAAATTCCATCTATATAAAATTAACCGTTACACCATTATTCGGTGTCACGCTTTATCGATGACCCGCAACGAAGCGGCGAATGAAATTTAAAAATAAGTAAGAGCAATGTTGAAAGTTGAAATAACATTAGATCACTTGAGCGTTCAAATATCTACACGAACAAAAACATTAAGGTCATTATATATAAGTATAAAGATTTATCTGTATTACGCATATCGCAGGGTAGGCGTGAGGAACCTGGGAACCTAATGATAAGACACTCCATTCTCATTAAGACACTTCCGTTCCCCGCTTTCCGCCGAATGCGTGAAGCATTGCGTGAGCAAAGAAATAAAAATACTGAAAATTTCACTTCCTCAAACGGAAATCAAACCCACGACCTGTCAAATTTACATACGCACACATGCGCCCCTGAAGTGAAGAAGCGTGAAACCTGTAAGCAAAGCGAATATTTTATCTATTTACTAACATTGCATCGTTACAAATCAACTTCTAGTACCCACCTACGTCGACATTTAACTTGGTACCTCTACCTACTTTCACAACGGTGTTCCGTGAAACTTGGCTGGTATTAACAAATTCAATAATAGTAAAATCAGATTGTGGGAAAGCCGCTGCAAAATAATTTAGGTGTTAATAAATTTCAACGATGTAATACGCCTAATTGCACTCTAGATATAAACCTGGACCTTATTTAATAATTTTTAAAGTGTTATTTCACAATTAGTAAAAAAAAGTTACTTTTTTTAGAAAATATATAAAATAACACTAACGTAGCGGGATTAGAACCCGCGCTTCTTGGAAACCATCCAAGGACTCTTTACGATTAAAATTTTGTATATTTAAAAGAAACGTATCTCACAATTTTTTTATATTCATAATATAGGATACCGGAAGTGATCACTTTATTTTAATTATTTGACGCTATACCAAGCGAGGCGAGTACCGAGCGAGTTTAAAATTAAATATTTAAAAGTTGCTTAAAAAATTAAAAGATCTTAAAAATATAATTATATTACAAAGTATAAATTTTATATTTTTAAAGTACCTACATATAAGATTAAATATAAGAAACAGACATAGCGACAGAAAAACTGCAATCCAAAAAACATATGTAGAAAAACCAATATTATCTTAATGAAAATTAATGAAGTGTAAATTTAGATTAAAACGGCATATTAAAAATCATTTTTGCTCATATTCTATTTTAACCTAGACCGTGTAAATACACGTGAGGATATTTCAATGTAGTAATAAGTAAGAAAACGTCAGTTTTTCCTCATTTATTTATATATAAACAACTTTAACTATTGACATTAAAATAAATATTTATTTGTCCGACTCTATTATATATACAGTAGTATCTTCTACTAAAATGAATGTTTTATTTATTAATATTTCGTAAGAACCTTGATTAAATGAAAATTCGAGATCAGAATGTTTAAAGGTTTTTTCTGCTACCTATCGTTGTCACATACGTATATAAACCAGCGTCCCCCATAGCACAGTATGCAGGGGGAACCTAATTTTAAGACAGCCCGATACACTTTTCACCCAATTTTGGAGACATTGCGTATGGAGGAAAATTAATATAAAATATAATAATTCCCCCGAGTGGGGATCAAACCCACAACCATCATATAATTCTGAGACGGCAGACTAGTTTAAATATGCATATCATGAAGTATACTGTGCAGTAGACACAGTATATTTTGAAGTAGACTAAGAGTCTCAAATAAGACAGAAAAATGGAGTGTTTTGACACTAGGTTCTTTCCGTAGTTTTAATAATAGATGCTGATTAAATATGGCATTTGTAAAATTAAATCGAAAATACTCAATGAAGTTCATGTAAAAAGCATAGGCACCGCCTGAAAGCAAGTATGATTTATGAAGAGGCTGATGACAATGGACGAGGTGAAAGAGGTCAACAGAGATCGCGGCGTTTGTCGCTCCGTTCTAGAAAGTTATATTATTTAAGGTTTCTTTTTAGTTGACCTAAGGTAATCTCCTATTAAAAAGAGGAAGATACTTAATATTAAATTAAATAATAGGCACCCATTACATTATTAATTATGAGAAGGTCGATCGGACAGCATTGTTTAAACATTATGTCCAATTAAAGTACATGATTGTTTTTTTTTCGAGTATAAAAAGGCATGAAATCCAAAATTAACTTAAAAAAGAATAATTTTACATAAATAAATTCAACATTTAAATATTAGCAGGTTGGTAACTCCTTAAGGGAAATTAAATTTTATTTTTATTATTTTTTCATGGTTTAAAAAAATATAACAAAAAACGAACAATTGTTTACTGTATTAAATTAATGTATGTACGTCACCGTCAATTATGTAAAATTTTTGTAATATTATTCTTTACGATAATTTATTTTTTAAAAGGGAGATGGTCTTACCTATGAGGCTAGGACCCTATGTTACTCACCACCTATAGCCCCTATGAAAAAAAATGAAATATAAAGTCCCCATCACGAAACGAACCCACAACCATCACCTATACCAATTTAACCATGATGGACCTAATATTTTTTTGTATAACAACATAACTAAAAACAACAATAACTATACGATCCAATCATTATCATCAACGAGGATCAGGAAGGGCCACTTACTTCCTTCAATTCATCATATTTCTCTACGTATGACCTGTACATTACTTACATGCCGGTGTCGTATATTGAAAACCGTCAAGTTACTCTATATGGCATTGTGAATAACTCTACCTATATGGTACTACAGCTAGAGCAGCCAATTTGTGGAAAATACATGTGCGTATAAAGAAATTATATTTAAGCACATTTTTTTTGTTTACTATCTATTCCGTACGTAGCAGGGTAAGCAGAGGGAACTTGGGAACCTATTGGTAAGATATTGTTCCCTTTTAAGACTTCCTGACGTTTTCATGAGACATTGCATGTTAAATAGCGAAACTCAATTTTTGTCCAAAAAAAAATTTAATATTTCATTCTCCCAAGTGTGCGTCGAACCCACCGCCCTGGCTTTTACAGTCACGTACCTTTGCCGCTGTGCCATAAAAGCCTAAAAATATATTTATTTAATATTATTAATAGTAATATAGATTACACTTTCATTTTTCTTTTATTTCAGAACCATCTCGGAGAAACGTGTCTAGGCAGTTTTAGATGCAGCCTAATAAACTACATAAGATTTAAAAATATATATCAACTATTTTTCAACAATTAACCAACAAAATCATAAGTTATAACCAAGTCCACTTTCTATGATAATCTTTCATGTTCAACGTCTCCTTTAGGTCATGGGTGTGCGCGACCGCCAACGCTTCCGCGGTCCCACGACCTTCGTATCCGAGTTGATATTGATCTGTACCTACGTAGTCGTCTGCCCAATACGTCAATACGATTTTGAAACTTTATCTTTAAAATTATAAAAATATTAAGTATTCTGTTTGAACAAGAAATTAAAATATAGAGTCAATTTAATCAAAAGCTTTGCTTCTGTTAATATTTCTTCATCATTCTAGCGAAGCTAAGGGGGTTGGCGGGTGGAGCGAACAAGAGATTTTTATATTAAAACGAAATATTTCAAATAAGAACTTTCACTTGGATAGTATTTGAACCTGCGCAAATGATAGCACTATTTTATTATTTAACTACGATTCTCATTAAAATATATATATACTCATGAAAATTATTAAAAATCATCATAAATCAACAAACTCGTCCTTTGTAATATTACGTTGCGTATATAGGCTTCACGTCCATTATCATGGTGCGACCTTCACTGAACTTATTAAACGGCGATTAGGCACAAAGTAAAATATGTTTACGTAAGCGAGTGTTTCAATAAATATTTTAATATATAAAAGTAATGGCATCGACAATCAAGAAATTATATTTCATTATATATATTTGATATTCTAATAGTACCTAATTCTTTTTTATAACCTCGCAACTTTTTAATTATGCAATATAAATGTAGGTAGATCAAGATTATGGCTTAATCAATTAGCCGTCAGCTCTCTTTGCGTGCTCGGAGGCTGAACTAAATTCGCAATTTCTCTAGCCAGAAGAAAAAATATTTTATTTTTCTTCTATAATTTTTTCTTATATGATTTTGCTTAAATTTCTTCGAATGCCTTCATCGTATTTATTTAAATTTCACAACAATGCACTATAATAACTTTCATTTTAATGTCTTATAATTTCTTAATAATCACCCAGCACTCATAAAAGCGCATATAGCGTGATTTATTAGATATATGTCAAGTTTAGTTAATTATCATATTACAATACAAGTATCTCACATTTGAATATAAAGAGTGATAACTCAAAAATATCATATTTATGAGACGTTCTGAACACAATTTGTTCCTTCTATATCCATTAAGTTATAAAACAAGTTGAAAATAACCTTGACCAGGCTGGGTTCATTTAACTCAACATTATGTACGAGTATGCCATTTTTGATGAAGTAGCAAACCCCATTTGCCCCTACGAAAGCGCATTTTTAAAAATACGGCAAAACCCATAAAAAAATGTGAAATTTTTGGCCCTAAAAATCTTCATTCTTATAATGATGGTAATGAAATAAAATCTGTTTTCGCTACTCCTGAAAAAAAGAGTTTTTTCGAGTTGGCCCTGTTAATGCTGAAGGCCTCCATGTGCATTATGCTCTATTACAATACCGTCCACTTAGAGTCGAATGCTGGCGCCAGCTACTTACCTGTAACAAACAATATCAGCATTAGCCTTCAAACGTCATAAAATTCACATAAAATATTGATATATTGTATTAAAATTTGTTCAGATTTTTTTTATTGTTAGTTTTGTTTGTGTTATAATAATAATTAATATTATAATTAATGTTTAGTAAATGTTAATTATATGTTTATAAGTATATAAGTCTTTCTCATTCAAAAATTTAAAATAGAAGGAAGAGGTAGGGGGAGAGGTATTTCGGGTGAAAACAGTATTAAAGATACTGGAGGAAGGTCACGTAAAAAGCATGAAGACGTAAACCATTTTACGTGGCACTCAACTAGCAACGCCTCGGACATTTCGGCGGAAATTTCCCACTTCCGCCGGATTCTATTAATAGGAACAGAGTATCTTAACTCTTAATAGTAGATTCCCAGTTTTCGTCTGCCTGTCCGTCTATGTAAAATATACAGAGTGTAGCTACGAAACAACAAAAACAACAAAAATGAAAAATATTCACAAAACCTATAACAACAAGAAAGATATCGATTTCGCCAAGGGCATCAACGAAATTGAACCAATTACGATAATAGGTAATCTACACAAAGTATCGAACATGCGATAGCGCTAAACCGTACCTGTCTACCTATACCTAAGTGGGCCGTGTAATTACATTTTTTACAAATAAAATTCATCAACTTTAATGTAACAACTATTGACTGTCCAAATAAATAAAATAAAAACAAATAAATAAATAAAAGGAAGTAATAAAGTAGCAAAGACAATGTTTTATGTTTTCATTTATTTATTATGATTACACTTAAAAGATAATGATGAAATACGTATAGATACTGCGTGATACACAAAGACAATTAAAAAACACGGTTGTGACAATTTCGTACTTTACTCAGATAAAAGTTATTACTTTTATTTTCACAACGCAAGGGGAGAAGAATACGGCGAACCCACTTCAGAAGCATTAACGACGCATAACGGATGTGTTTTAATAGGAACGGAGGATATAACATTAGGTAACACTAGGTTCTCAGGGTTCCACTGTCTACACTTCTATGTACAGGGTAAAAACAACAACAAAAATTTAATATACTTACAAAACCTATACAAGAAAGATATCGATTCCACCAACGGCATCAACGGAATTGCACCGAAAATTACGATAATGATAAACGTGATACTAAGTATCTATCACAATGGGTCATGTAATTTTTTTTTCAAATACAATTATCATTTATCAACTTTACTAACGTATTGCACGCAAATAATATAAAAAAATATATTTTTAATATGAAAGAGAACAGACACTTTAAAAATAATTCTTTAGAACTCGCTCGGGGACTTAGTGTTAAGACATTCCGTTAAGACATTAAGACACTTCCGTTCCCCAATGTCGAATTCTAGAGGCATTGCATGTTGAATGGTAGAACTTAACGCCACGCTTTGCCTCGTTACCAGAGCGAGGGAATTAAAATATTAAATTTCTTCGAGTGAGAACAGAACCCACAACCAATCGCGTTTAGGGTCTCATGCGTTGCCTCTTCGCCACAACTAGCCTCTGATAATGAGGAATGGTAATAGGTATGAAATAATGCTTCAAAGTTCGTTACAGTAAAGTTTTTACGTATACAAATACACTAGTTTTTGTTTCATTAAAAAAAACCAAGTAGTTATGATTTTACAGGCATTTGAAGTTTGCAAAAATTTTAAATGCCGCTAACAGTCCCGCGGTCGGCGGTGACGTCACAGGTCTTGCAACTCGCTAGTCGCCGGTGATAGTTAGGAGATCTCGCGCAGTACTTTGTTTGTTTGATACTTACCTGTTCTAAAGTGTTAATCCAATTAATTACAATACCTTGCCGTAATAGATGGATTTATGGTTGCCGATTATTTATCGAATAATAGTGATTTCATCGCCGCAGAAATGCAAGGAGTAAAAATGCGAAGATAAGTTTTGTTGTCTAACTAGTAATATTATGTCGATTTGGGGTAGGGATAGATAATAATATCTTATGTTATTTTATTTGAAATTATTTATTTAAAACTGTAATGTAACATAACCTAACTAGTTTCATATTGTAGGTAACGTTATTTGCGTTAAAAGTACCAAACCTTTTATTCCAGTTCAAAGTAGTAAGATTGTTTTATAAGTGAAAATAATATAATAATAATATAACTAAATACATGCAGTAAGTTGAGCAGATGTACATTTTCTTTTATGTACATTTTTAATATTTTTATATATGTATATCTGAATAATATTTTTATTGTGATTATTGTAGATCGGCAAGAGAGAGTTATGGTCATGATGCTATTGCGTACGTATAAGTTAAAAGAGTAGGTAATATATGTATTGCCAAATGTAGATTACAGCAGAACACCGCGCACGTATTAAACCATATTATTGCAGTTTAGAATGCAATGAAAAGAACCAATAAGTTTATACATAATCTGTGAAGATTGTGCCGCCAGCGGAGGTGATTGTAAACATACCATGACATTTATAATGGGCTACATCGTCGAAGCGACGAGTCTTCAACAACTGCAACCAAGTCTTCTTTCTCTTGGCATTAATCCCGGCGTATGTTGCCAGGGTCTGCCTTCCTGCTTAACCTACTTCACTTTACACGATCTGTAACGTCCTGAGTGGTTTGACCATTGGTACTCATGTCCTGCGTCACGACATCCAAACACCGCATCTTTGGGCGTTGGGAGGTCTAGCTCCAGGGACAGGATAGACATAGCAGGGCACCAGCATCCGACACAGTTCCTAACTGGCGCGCAACGTGGCCATACCATTTTAGGCCACACTCTTGGAGCTTATCCGCTACGTCATGGACCCCAAGACTACCTCGAATGAATGTGTAACGTATGCGTCAGACCGCGTTACGCCGCCCATTCACCTCAGCATCTTCATTTCCGTGACGTGAAGATCCTCAGCATGCCGAGATAGTGCTGGCCAACATTCGCTGCCGTATAAAAGAACCAGTCAGACGATGCTCTTATATATCAGCCCCTTGAGCTTAGGTGGTATTCTGCGGTCGCAGACCACACCAGTAACCTCCCACCATTTGGCCCAGGCAGCGCATAACGGATCTAAGGTACTTGAAACTTTTCCAACTTAACGCCTGGCTCAGGACCTATAAGGACAGTGCTCGAGTCCGGGCTCCCTCAGGCTATGTATTCGGACTTCGACACATTTTGTTTAAGACTGCCTTTTTCAAGCGCACCCTTCCAGAGGTTCACATTACGCTCCAGCATCAGTTGGTTCTCTTCAATGAGTGTGATGTCATCGGCATACATCATCAGCCATGGAGGCTGGTCCTGGATGTGAGCCGTGACAGTATCCAGCACTACAATAAATAAGAACAAACTAAGAGCCGAGCATTGGTGAACCCCCTACTGTGATCTAAAGGGTTTGGTGCCGCCAACAGCAGTCCTAACCATCGCGAATCGCAAAGCGGGATCGTGGTACATATACCTAATAATCTCAATATAGGCCTCAGGGATCCCTTTGGATCGGAATACCCTCTAAACATATTGACGAGGCACACAGTTAAAGGCCTTCTGCAAATCTAAAAAGGCCGCAAATCTAATGCAGAGCTCTCCTTTTTTTTCCTGTATGCCTCCATCAAAGTTCTGAGTAGTCTCTCCATTAAAGTACTGATTAAGTTTGTGGTAACACGTCAAGCCAAGTGTTGTTGGAAAAAATTCAAGCTTTCTAGTATCGATACTACAATAAAAATAATCAAAGCTAAAGATTTTGGTACAACACGCCATGAAACCGAGCAAGATAGAACTGCTTTTTTGACAAAGTACTATCAAAACGTCAATATCTTAAAATACAATTATTACATTATGTTTGTGAAAAAAAAAAGATTTTATAAATATATCTATATATAATTTATTAAACGAAACTAAATTTGTGGTGGAACGCCAGCAAAAGAAGAGCGCGAACTGCGAGTGAACGAAAACGAACTGAGCGAGCTAGTTTTGCAAGACCTGTGACGTCACGCGAGTCGGTTACGGCCCGACGGAATCTCGCGTCGCGCGCTTACTTTAAAGGACAATATCTCAAAAACTAATAGACGTATCAAAATAATTCTTTCACACGTATTTTTTGTTTTTAAAATACAATACGATGAGCTAGAATTTAAAATTTGTGATTATTCTCCATTGTTCTAATAAAACTATATCGAAACTAGTTCACAATAAATATATAGGTATGATTCATTTTAAAATTTCATATTAAT
>JAEBDU010007614.1:0-24991 GCA_016802625.1 Heliconius numata | reverse complement strand
TATTTTGGAAAATTTATATTGTAATCATAAAAATGAAATGATAAGAGCTGATATGAAAGGTCGCAGAGCAATATACGAGATCCTTGCATTAGTAATGGTAATGCGTCATATTAATATGATGAAATCAAAATATTCAAAGTTTATTTATGTTTAGTACTAATTATCAAAATAAAAAGGAAAAGGAAGGTTTTTAAAACTATTATTTGTGAGTAACAAAGGGGAAACCTTGTCTTTTTAAGAACGGAGAGAAAAAAATAAAGAAATACAATATTTTTTTTAACCTTAATTGAGACCAGTGTTCACAAGTTTCCTTAAAATATTCAGTTTCCTTTGATTTCTTGAAAGCGATCAGCTTTATAGTAATAGGAATATATATTACGCATATATGATTATATCTAATGCCATTTGCGAAACCAAGGAGGTCAAGGTGTAGGAGGTGGTAATAAAAATATAATGGGTTTTCCTGCTCGGTACCTAGACCCAGATGTTGAAGACTGAGGACGTAGGGCTTCCACATGTGTTTTAAAGTCAATAACATTAGATAATTCAAGAGAAGCGATTTTACGCAAATACGCAAAAAAATTAAGTTGCGATTCCTAATTAACGATAATAAAATGGCCAAAAAATTATATTCCTTAAAGTAAAAAAAAATTATATAAATATTAAGAAATAATCGATAACAAAAAATTTTATCGTCCACTATTAAGATTGTTTGTTTCTTCAATTTATTAATACTTTCCCATGACGTTAAAATGTTTATAAACCTCTATTATATTATTTGTGGGAAATTCCAAATCAAAGCATATAACTAGATCAAAGGTTAAATATATTATATATTCATTAATTGATCAGAATTCGGTGCAAAGTGGGGAATGGAAGTGTCTTAATTAGAACAGGGTATCATTACTAGGTTCCCAGGTTCCCTTTGCCTATCCTGCTATGTAATACAACGTTTAAACGTGTGATATAACGTAAAATTAATAGTTAATACACACTTTTAGTTTTAACATCTGCTTTAATATGAATAATTCATTTTATTTTTCGCAATACATGTTAAGCAAAATTATGTCTTTTTGAAGGATGTTGTAAGGAAAGGACGAAAAGATGTTAAACTCGAGGTGAGAATGTTTTTAAGTATTTTGTATAGGCCAGGCCATTGAGGCCAGTCGTGGCGCAGGGCACAAGGGTGTGACTGTAAGCGAGACAGGTTGTGGGTCCGATTCCCACTTCATGTCTTCGCTCTGGTATCGAGGCAAAATTGACTTCTGTCAATCAACACGCAATGCCTTAAGAATTCGACAGAAAATGGAGAACGGAAGTGTCTTAATGAGGTCGAAGTGTCTTAACATTAGGTTCCGAGGTTCCCTCTGCCTACCCATACTTAAAAAAACTTATTAAGTTATAATGTATGAACATTAAACTAAATAATATCTACTTATAAGTTATAGCACAAACGCGACGTTGTTACGATGTGAACTAGAACATTACTATGAACTATTGCACCGTTACATATTAAATAACAATACCTACTTTATTGTAAATCAGTGTACAAGTATCAAAAGTCAACAGTTTACATAATTGTGATAATATATATATTTAAATTATTTTAGTTTAAAAAATTGGTATTTTAGAAGATTTCAAAATAAAACTGTGTATATTTAAAATATTAAATGTAATATACAGAGATGCATTAAGGTTTTATGAAAGGTAACTCGCTCTTTAAAAAGTAAGCTAATTTATAGTTTGTTCAACCCAAATCGTCCTTTTAAAAGATTAAACTATTGTAAAAAGTAAAGTATATAATGTTTTTTCGTTATAATAGGCACAAATTAAGTGTTTTAATTTTTTTAGTGGATTTTGCCATTCAATTATTTTCGACCGACTAAATTTACGTGCCATTTCGAAAAACGGGACATTTTTACGTCCTGTTGCCATCTTTGGGGACATTAGCACGCACAAGCGAGAAACGGGACGGTCCCGTTCTAAACTGGTCACATTATGCACATTGCAAGTTAACGTCAAACATTGTGTAACCTACCGGGAAAACATGTATCTAACTGATATAAACATTACCTTATTGAAGTTTGAACCCACTAGCATCACATGCAGTTAAACAGTTGACTTCGTAATTTTCCAATTGATAGTAAATAGCTTAAGCGTTTGTATTTCCTTTCTGTTTATACCTACCTATCTTCTGATAATCCTGATATAGACATAAGGAAAGATATTCGTGTATTTTAAGGAAATTTTAACATATTTCTTTTACGCACTGCGAAATGAATTGAGTCTTTGAATTGAGTCACAGAATTAAGTCTTTCTCAGAAGGTAAAGTGTACAATTATACAACACTATTTGTAATATACTATAACCTTTTTCTTTTATAAGCAAAAATAATATTTTTTTTTATAATTTTTTATATAAATATAAAAACGAGTTCCTTGTTATTATAAAATCGATACATTTGACCCGTGACGCAAATAATTTACGTAAACATATTACAAAACAATTATGTATAAGACAACCGTCGAAGAATCGTCATTAATGATAACATATCAGTATCAAGTCTGTTTATTTATCTTACATAGTTAAATTTAATGACGCATAAATTTGATTTGTGTAGGAATCTTTGATGAATAGAGGAATTGTTTAAGAAAGTTTCCAAGACTGTCTATTTAGGTCGGGGATATTTGAAATGTAACGATTATGGGCGTGGAAACTGAGGGAGAGGAAAAGGGGAGAGGAGATTACAGCCGAATATTGGACGTTTTGAGTGGCATTGCGTGTTGAGTGGCAGAACTCAACGTCGTGCCTTGCCTGGACACCAGTAGTAAATAGGTAATTTTCCAGAAAGTATTTTCTTATTCTTAATCAGTCGCTAAGTCAGATATTATGAATAATCAAATACATTACTATTGAATTACATTGTCAATATTTATTAAATATCTATAGATATATAATATTATGCTTATGTTGAAATATAATGCACACTATGTATGGACACGGGACATTAACCCAAATATTTATAAACGAGATGAGATTGAAATATCGATGACTCTTTACAATGATGTTATTTCGCAAACGAAACAGGTGCAGCCTTGCGAGTAAATAAATACATGTGTCTCTCCGCGCCTAAACAGAAATATAATTGAAGTGTCATTTGTTTTTCTTTAAGCTAAGTTAAAGGAATTGATTAAAAAAAAAGAAGAATAATTAGATTTTAATTTTAAAATGTCTATTTTTACTATAACTTAAAAAAAATTTTGAACGGTAATAGTCACGTGGACTTATGTAAATTTTATGAAAAAATCTAAATAAAATTGTTGGTTTATTACCTATATAAATATGAGAAATATAAAAACGTAAATGAGATCTCCGACTTTACTACAAAAATAATTCTTTACATAAAATAACATAAAATGAAAAAAAATCAATATCGTACAAATAATAAAAAAAAACAGAATGCATTTATTTTATTTCGCAGAAACGTGTCTACGACTAATAATAATAACATTTGAAACCGTCGACTAAAGTGCGCTAGCTATCTGTGGCGCGTAGCAACAGTTGCGCAAGGTTAATTCGCGCGGTCAACCGACACCGACCAATCAGAGGGCTGCATTCGCGTGACGTCAGCGACCACGCCTGCGCGCGCCCCCGCCGCCATATTGCCACAGCTGTCATCGTATCACGAAACGCACGTTTACCGGTTACGATAACAATTGAAATGTTTGTTCGTTTGAAATTAAAACGATAATAGATGAACGACTTACGCGGAATTGTAAATCCTCGGTCAAGGATAGATTACTGCGTCTCATATTATCTAATTGTTTATGTACGACATATGAGGATATTGTTTTTAATTAGCGATAAACAGATTGATTAGTGTAATTAATCATCGATATGTAATGTATTTATAAATGTGATGGATGTATTTTACATTTGTATAATAAAAAATACAGATATTAAAAGAAGAAACTGATAAAACAATGCCTATAATCAAATTGTTACTAAAAAAACAATATTGACTCACCCATCATATTAGACATGAACTTCGATCTGTCCATGGGCGGGACCCATTTTGAGGCCAGAGGCAGGATAGCTGGCCATGTGGCTCCAAGGAAGAAGCCAAGGAATACTCTAAGAACGACAATCCACCAATAACCAGCAGCCGCGGCAGCTGGAGAGAGCAGTGTGCAGATACTAGCCAGAAGTGTGCTGTATCCGAAAACTCGCCTAGATAAAAAAAAGGAAATTTAATTAAGTTAGTTAACTTCCCAAATCTTTCTAATCTAGAGGGGCTCAGAAATAACGCAATGGACTAAACCAATGTCAATCGGTTCTTATTCGTCACATCCCATTAGTTCAAAGTAAATTACCATTTTTATTTCTCTAGAAAATGTCTTATGCCAATCGAAGTAACAATTGCAGTAATATTATATTAAACTCGTACTAAGATCGCACTCCGCCAAACTTTTTACATGATAATTGATGTGTGTCAACTTATCAGCACCTTCGAAGTAGGTATATTTTTTATATTTTTACTGAAATTTTACAAAAACTAAATAATTTAATGTAATATAAAATTTCAAATGCTTATTTTTAAATTTTGAGGCCATCCTCGCGCAGCGGCACTAGTGTATGACTGTAACGCGACGGTTGTGAGTTCGATCTCAACTCGAGGGAATGAATCATTATTTCTCAATATTTTCTTTTCTACGCTCTGACACTAAGGCAACACCCCGGCGTTGAGTTCCGCCACTCAACACGCAATGGCAGTGTCTCAATACTAGGTTTCCTCTGCCTACCATGTTATACGTGGGATACAGCGTGAAGCTGTTTTTTTCTCTTATTTAATTCTATATTAAAAATACTGCGTTATACTGAAAACTAGAAGCCATTAGCTAAATTCCTTTATTATCAGAAACAGCGTTTCGAACGCCCGCATGTATGTAGAACATTCCGCGTGAATCATGCGCAAACGCAATGTTTAACTTAATGTAACGTTATCCAAGCGCGACTAACCGGCAACCGCTAACCTACAAACTGAGATTTTATATTCGTTAAATAATTCTAAATGTTTCTTATGAAAAGACAAGAAAGTGATTGAAGTAGTATTATTATTTTATTGTTTCTTTAGCTTCTCGAGGCATTGCATGTGGAGTAGCGAAACTCAACGCCGGATATTTTTGTTAATTGTTCAAAAAACGTAATTGTATTTAAATACAAGTTGCACAGACTATGAAAATTCAATTTTTAATGAACTTCTAATAATTGCTTCTGGAAAATAACCACCAGCTATAATATTACCAATTTCAGTATCTTATCAATAATATTATTGAAAAATAAGGCTAGGCGTTTCCAAGAATGTTATCATTTCAATAGCAGAAACTATTAAAACAACAAATTCAAAGAAAACAAACAATAATTGTATGTACACTTAATTAAGAACAAAATAATGAAATTAAAAAGTAAAGTATTTAATCAAAAACATATTAAATCCACTAATCAGTAAGGCTATAAAAGTTAGTCGTCCTACATGCTTTATTCACTGTGCATTAGTCACAAACCAGTCTCGAATGTCGATACAGCTGACGCCATGCAACTGCACGGGCGTTTAATTATTTACCGACTACTGGCTTAGACATCCTGTGTGAATGTAGGCGCTTATTTAAAAAAAATCAGATTCACGCTGCAACCTAGTGTTAAAACACTCTGTTCCCCACTTTCCGCCATTTATTGAGGCGTTGTGTGTTGAGTGATGGAACTCAACACTGGGCTTTTTGAAATGAAAATATTGGTAAATAATAATTCATTTCTCTGAGTGGCGGGATCGAACCCCTAGACTGCGCAAATTAGAAATACAGTAAGATAAATCATAGTGAACCGGCTCTCTTTTATTCACTTTCCGCTCATTTATAATAAGTGACAAATCATACAGCATACAACCAAATTAAAGGAAAATCATAGATAAGACATATTTTCAGGTATTTTTTTTCCACGTGGATAAACTCGTAAAAGCATTATGTATCAAAAAATTCCAGACTACGCCTTTATAGCCTCGTATTTTTACTATCAATAAATAATTTTTGTATTGACTTGAATAAGTAATGGAATGTTAGCATACGCACGAACAATACACATATCTGACTTTTTGCGGTCTAGGTGGAATGAACTTACTGATGTCACTCTTATATATACTTACTTTTTAAAAAATATATAATAAAATAATATTTAACTAAATTAAGGAAATAGCAATTTGAAACATGAGTCGACCAAGTAACACCATTCCGATATTATCTAACGATGACGAATCATTAAATAACCACATTTATTAAAATCATTATCAGCACAATCAAGTCATTTAAATTATAATTAAAAGAAATCATATAATAACAACCGCATATTTGGCGCTATTAGTATAAATTATAAGTGGTCTCGTATGGCCATGGACCAGCGGGCATCAATCCTCGTTGACCGGACCTGACTCTTCTATTAATGTTTCTAGAAAGTTCGACGCAAAATCATTAATTAGTACATTGCATGATGGTTTGTTTCTTGGTTCTTACAATTCAAGTCAGCATGTATTTAAAACTTGTAAGGTATGCTTATTCAGAGTTGATAATATAATAGGTAACTATATACATATATTTGAATAGATATTGTTTATTTCTTTGAAATACAAATTATAATATTCTGTAATGAATAAGAAGAATCTTGATGCGCAGTAACCCGTCTGACACGACGGTTACATCCCTGAAAGGGAGAAAAAGAATTATTTTCTTTTCCCTTTTCTCGTACGAGGAAATGCGGCGTTGAGTTCCACCTAGTCAAAATAAAGAGTTTAACACTAATTTACATAACCAGACGGTCTTCGCCACTACTTGGGGTCTCTAACTACTAAGTAATATAGGTAACGAAGGCCTGTCTACATTGTAAGATAATACCACAGAGGAAATTGATCTTCATTAGTTAGCTATATAACACTCTTATAAAATCCCAAGAAGACATTAGAAACTGGTCTGAAACCCAAAACATCAGGTAGTCAGTCGTAAAAGATCCGTTGGGATTCAATCGCTTCATACCCTACGGTCAACGTACAGTAAATTATTCGACTTATTTCTAAGAAAATTATTAATCACGCAGGATGCGCCCGCCATTCTCTCAAATACAATACTATTGAAGGAAAATGACCTCTTTTACATAAGTTATAAGTGCTTTGTCATATGTTTTTTTTAAATAATATATTAAGGTTTATAGCGAATATACGTCATTTTAATTTTTTTTTAAATAAAAAAAATATCCTAAAAAATACAGACTCGATAATATTTCGGATTATAATTTTAATCAATATACAGAAAGAAAATATATCTTTCCCTAAACACCAGCAAAATGAAAGATCCTTAATACGTTTTTTTAGTATCATATCTCTTAATTTAATATAGATTATATATAGTAAATTAAATAATAAGAAGCTTACCGAGCTCCAATGATTTCTGCTAATCTACCACCCGGCAGTTCTGTCAGTATGTATCCCCAGAAGAAGCTGCCCAATAGGTGATTCTTTTGCTTTGTATCCCAGTGGTAGCGGGTTTGTTCTATGTGTCCGGGATGCTAGGCAAATAAAGAAAAATATAATTTCTTATAATATTTGTTAAAAAAATTATTAGTAGAGACCAGTCGTGGAGCTGGGGTACAAGCGTGTGACTGTAAATGCGACAGGTTGTGGGTTTGATTCCCACGCGAGAAAATGTAATATTGAATAGTTCCATTTCCTCGCTCTGATAACGAAGCGCGGCGGAAAGTGAGGAACGGAAGTGTCTTAATGGGATCAGAGTGTATTAAAATTAAGTTCTTGGGTTCCCTCTGCCTACTCTGATATGTGCAGAAGACAGCATGAATCTAAAAATGTAACCTATAATGTACAACATGTAACAACATCTTATGACAGACTTTTTAAAATGGATAATTAATTAAAATGTTTATCCTTATGAATTTAATTTTTTCAAAACAATTACAGTCATCTATCTTTTTCTGTTAATTTAGGTTGACCTAAATAAAAACAAAGAATAACTTTACTGTACAAATAAGTGGTAAACAACACCCAAAACCACAAAGTCGTCACATATGACAATAATAAAATAACATTTATAAAATATTTTTATAAATATTGTATTTTCCATAAATAGTTATGTTTAAATATTATTCAAATTTTAAATTGCATATTAGGAAATAGCAATTAGGAATAATATAAATTCAGTAGGTATGTATATTCAAAATATTATATTTATTATTCAAATTAGCGTAAACTGGGGAACGAAATTGTCTTACTGGGAACGAAGTGTCTCAACACTAGCCCAGGTTTCCTGTGCCTACTGTGAAGCTATGAAAAAAATCTAAATCCTGCTAGAAACAAAGCTAGACATTGGTTGTTTCAGTTGTTTTATCCAACAAGAAATAGCGAAGAACATATTATAACTAGGTATACATAAAATTTTATAGCCTATTTTGTTGAGAATATTTAAGAAAAAAATATAGTACCTGTGTAACATTAAGAGAGTCAGTGACGTTGGTGATGAGTGTGTGATTGTCCTTCTCATCAAAGATCATCTCCACTATGGCTATAGTGAGGTTCACACGGAGCGCGTAGTTCAGCATGAAGCCGAGGAGCACCATGATGTTCAGGACTTGGACGCATGTTAGACATCCTGTAAAGAGTTTTTCAGTTAAGACAGTGTATGGTAAAATGTAAGAAGGGATTTTAATATACTAAGCATTAAGGAGCAAATCAAGACGAAGAGAGAAAATTTATCTTCAATACGTTACGTCAAACGCATAAGAATACCTTACAAAGTTTTATACAAGAAACGATCCCATACATTCCCAACATATCAGTATGATTACTAAACAAAGCTACTGGAACTTCAGTAACGAAAGGATGTTTAATATAGCCAAAGTAGATAAGAGAAATATTAGATTTCACGCACTCAGTATTAAAAGTATATTTTTATATAAAGATTCGTGTCCGACAATATGAAGAATATTATGTTTCTACCTTCGGAGAACCCTTTCATTGCATCAACAGGAAGTATCATAATTATAATTATCGATTGATACTAAGCTGTTTTCTAAATTATGTTCGTGTCACACTGTTTATCACGGTCGGTTGTAAATAGTAATCAATCACTCGGTACCGTGGGAACCTCGTACTTCCCATCAATTAGACCAGGAAGAGCGTTGTAAAATGATTTGGTTAATTGATTTTGGTATTGAAATAACATTTGACGCCAGTGTGGTAGTTCTGAATTCGATTTCCATAAAGTTATATTTTTCAATATTTTCATATTCAGTCTTTAAATTTTTGTTTTATATCTAGAAACACAATGTATTTAAGTTTCTTAAGTGTTCGTGTCTTGAGCGTGGAAATGAAAATATTAAATATTTATTTCATTATTTCGAGTGGAAGTCGAACCCACTAACTATAGCGTTTACACGACTGGTCACAGATATAAAGATGTCATTAAAATGTAATTTCCCATTTCATTGTGAAATAATGACTAATCTTCAATAATTAAAATGATTAAACGAGTTCGTGGCCTACGCACGAGGGCATATGTTAATTAATATCTGCATGCGGATAAATATTATATTACGTAGGTACCCAGAACAAATATTGGATCCATTGGGATATTTACTCGTAATTATTAGGTAAAAAAAACCAGTTCAAAGAGACGGCATTCACATACAAATTACTAATGTTTATTAAATATCATCAATATTTACCAACTCGCCATATATATATATATGTATATACAGGGTGGAATTGTCAGCACCACTTTAAATGAAACCACAGTTTTAACTACTCTATAAAAGCCTAATATAATTCGGAAAAAAAATAATTCCCAAAAATGAAAAAGTTATTTTTTCAAACAAAATAAATAATAAAATTATCGTTTTAAAATAAAACGCCATTTGTAAAGTATAACATAGGCACGCACACACTTACCTGTCAAATCGGAAACGTCGCACACGTATGTGTGCGTCACACGAAATACAGGTATGGATAAAAATCGTGAAATGAAAAAAAATTCCTACGTCCAAACTGTTGAGGTACCTTAATTAATTTCTTAGGTGTGGGTGTGAAATATATTACCCTATATGCAGTTTCAATAAAAGAAGCGCTGCCTCTTCCACCCTGTATATATAGCCGCCGCCGATGTAGTCAGTAGTCACGCATGAAATTATCATAAAATATCTGAATAAATAGTTGCGCTATTTAAAAACCGGTTGAAATATTTTTTTAAATATTGGACAAGGACATATTTGTTTTGATAATTATAACGGTATTGCACGTTTTAACTTTTAAAAATATAATAGATAGGTACTACACGTGTTCTGTAAGAATAATAATGTTTAATCGGACCTATTGATTTTAGGGGTATTTATTGTAATAAATTTCATTTCTTCTTCCTGGGTAACAAATCAAAGCGCAGCGTTGAGTTCCGCGACTCAACCCACAATGATTGTAAGTATAAGAAGGAATCGAGCATAATTAAATATAAACTATAAAGCATTAATACTTATTATCGCATAATAAAAACAAAAGTGAAACAAAATATTTAAAATCAACAATATTTTTCTTAAAATTGCAAATTCTCAACCACCAGCTATTTCGAAAACGTATTTTTGACGGTCACCATAAATCAGTCACCACAAGGTCAAAAGCTTACGTACCTCGATCCTCTTTTAGCGCAAAAAAATTGGCGCTCTAAGAAAAACACATCGTAATATTCAGTTATATCTTGAAATCGTGCATAGAATACGTGTTTATGTTCATTTTATCGTAAAATAAAATTAAATGATGAATACACTGGAAAAACCTAATTTTAAATTACATGCGCACGCGCATACTTTTTATTATTTCTGATAATGACAATTCTACGTATGTTATGTGCTAAGTATACTAATTTAAATAACTTAAACGACAACAAAATGGTAACTTAAAGACATAATATGTATTAAGAAACTTAAAGAATAAATGGATTCAGCTACAAAATTTAAATTTTAAGCCAAGAACAAAGGTTGATTAGTTTTTGTTAACAAAAAAGTTTGAATAATTTTATGGTCACACGCGAGATTTTTTGTATTTAGGAGGTTGAAACTTCTTTTAAAATAAAAAAATCTCTCTAATAAATCTATACTTTACACTTTTTTTACCTAAAAACTAATATTATTCTTATTTATAGTAGAGCAATTATAGAAACCTTAACTAAATGATTTATCATACCACAGGGTGCAGGACAATGTGAGGAAGTTAGATAACCATCGCATACGCGGATACGCCTCCAACGTTTGAACAGATTGAAATATTTTAATTAAAAGGCTTTAGTGTCTACCGCCATATTTCAGAGACATTGCGCGGAGCATAACGCCGCGCTTGTGTTTGTTATCAAAGCAAAATGAAAATAAGTAATTCCCACGAGTGATAATCGAACCCCCAACCGTCGTTTCCAGTCTAACATTATAATCAAAAAGCAAAAGTGTATTGAAAGCACTCGCAAAGTTTCACATACAAAAAAGTAACAATAAAAATGAAAGTGAAATACGTTATTTATAACGCGCATCCGAATAGCGGTATGTATGGTACCGTATAATCGTACGCATACTTCGTGCTAAAGAAAACAAACTTGCTTCTTAATTGGCATCATTACTTCTTTTTATCTACACGAATCTGTCACTACCTGAATAGACAGAGAGATTTTTGAAAGGTTTAAAGCATGGATTGAAATTTAATATAACATAATTAAATGTAACATTGGCGTTGAGTTCAACCCCTCAACACTCAATGCCTCCAGAACTCGAGTCAAAGTGGGAAACGGAATGGGTGTGTCTTAACACGAGGTTTTCACATTCCCTCTGCCTTTTCTGCTATGTATAAAATAAAAGGTATAATTGTAATGAAGGTGCTAACGCGTGAAGCTAATAAATTATAATTACTATAAACTTATTGTAAAATAGTATCTTAATAAAAGATTAACTGCTAAGATTATCCTTAACTTCTTTAGACAAAACTGCCACCTGAGCTGGCAGTCTCTTGTGAATCCAGAGAGCTATTTAAAAAAAACAATATTTCTATTTTGATTGATTTCGTTATACATATATGTTAGCTTTTAATGTTCCAAGCCAGGTTATGTGTAGGTAAGTGTTTACTAAAGACTGTGTTTGTATGAAAACGATTGTACACGTTCATAGTAAAGTGCCACGTGCGTAACACTCGTGCCAGATGCGAGATGGTTGACTAAGGTTGAAACGTAAAATACCTAATTACTTTTTAATACTCTTATTAAATTTTAAGAATAATTTTAGATCTGTGAAAAATTTAAGAACGAAATTAATTAAAAAATATTACCTTTTCTGTTACTGTCACTTTTTATACATATTTTATAATTAATGTTAAACAAAATAAGTATCATTGACAGCTATTATATTTAAAAGCAAATAATCATTTTAAAAAAAATGCGTATTGCGATAAGCATAATGGGAAATAATCATTTTCCCCAGCTGGAAATCGAATCCACAACAACCCTATCTACAGTCAGACTTGTAATGATTTGAATACTTATATGAAGCATCAATTCTGATAAAAAAACATTATTATATAGTAAACAACCCTAGGCGATACAGGTTCAAAGCACACAATACCTACTGCATTCTTGCTAATATTACATAACTGTGAACAAGAAATCTTCGTACAATGTTGCCTCCACATTTGTTACTTTTGAGAAAATTACTTCGTCCTCTCTTTCAATTATTACTTTAAAACAAATCTAGCACAATTTTCTAAATCAAATTTTCATCCAGATTTTTTAAATTAAATCTTAATTAAAAAAACAAACTTAGATTATCTAAATAAGCATTTCTAGAGCTCAATCCGTTTCTCATTATAGTAAATGCAAGATATAAAAATTAATTGTTTAACTTCATCTGGTAATTTCGCCATATTATGTCGTAGGTTTGTTTCTAAAAGTGTGATATCTAGGCAGAAAAACTAAATGGTCTAGGACTAGGTAGAAAATGTGAAGCGATGCAAAAGAATATATAAATAAACGATGAAATCACTAGTAATTCTATTAGTATTCATATTCACAACATGGGTAATGTTGCTTTGCAGGAAAATATACATAAGTATAGATATATAGATTTAAAATATATATATATATATATATATTTGGAACTGAAATAAATATATATATATATATATTTATATATATATTTTATTAGATTATTTTTATATTGTCCTCTTATCTTTCTTTTTTTAAATTATTTTATTATATACAGTATAAATAATAGTATGGTTACCTTACGGTACGGTAGCAAAAAGTATTGTGATATTGACGATACTCTCTTGAGAAGCAGAACTCAACTTCACTTAAAATACTACGAAATAAGTCTAAAATTAAATATTCATTAAGAAATCGAAATGAGGACACTACGTCGCGTTGGCAAACATACAAAATGGAAGCACGTGTTAAAAAACAGATATTCCTTAATAATCATTTCAAAAAACAATATACTTATTCCAAATCTTGAAAAGCAGGGTCGGATTTAAAGCCATTTTTAATATTAATAAATAAATATTGGAAATTCAAGATATTTGAGTTAAATTTTATCTTAGACAAATTCAAGTATACAATCAAAACTGTCAGTCAATCAGTCAGTCACGGAAGAATTTGAAATAGATAATGTTAATCTTACAGAGACATTCATGGACATCACGATATGCCACACCCACATAAGAATATAACAATAATTAAAACCGGAACTACAAAACGCATAAAGCTACTATAACCTTACTTATAAATAATGGACGTTTCCAGCCTTGTTGGTTATACTAGGAATAAGGTACTATTATTTAAAGTAATTATTGTTTTTCATGTTATAGTATTGATTTACCGAGACCCTCGGTGGCGCAGGAGTAGGTGCAGAGGCTTCGACTGTAATGCAATGTATGTGGATTCGATTCCCAATCGGTGGAAGGAAATATTTAATATTTTTTCTGATAACGGGGCAAAGCGCAGCCTTAAGTTCCGCCTCCAGAATTGAATTTTGTATTACTTCTTTTATTCCTAATTTTCAAAAGCAGCCTATCGGCCATATTAGAAAATAGGTGCCCCTCATTGTAAATAAGCTTTAAATAAGATAAGAAACTTGTTAGCATTGATCGAGCGGCAAGATCGTGTGATATTACACATGTTCCGGATACTTACTTGTATTAAGTACCACCTGATGTCATACTTACAAGTACTTACTTGTAATGTAAAAATAAGTGAAATAAGCTCATTATATAAAACGTTATGGTGTAAATAATTACACGCTTCAGACAGTGTGTGCGAGATTATAGTAAAATAGTAAAATTTAATTTCCTCGAGTGGGAGTCGAACCCACAACCTGTCGTGTTTACAGTCACACGCTTGTGCCCGTTCGCGACACTAGCGTCACCTATTATATCGAGGGTTTTTTAGAAAAACAATAGTACCTACACTTTGATTTATTCTATTTTTATTTAATTCTATTTAATTTATATATTTTTTTGTTATTTTTAGCTATAAATTATATAAATGAATACGTAACCTTTTATATAAATCGAAGAAAAAGTAATTCTATTTAAAATTATCGTGGCGTTGTTATAACGTAACTGACGCATATAAATAACATTTAATAAATATAAATAAATAATAAATAAATGTCTGTTTCTATTGTTAACTCACTTAAATTAAGGATAAGACAGCACTTTGCAAATGAACAATAAAAATATATTAATTAATATAATAGGTAAAATATTCTACCTACAATATTTTTTTTTCACGAATAATAATTGAGACAAGAGATATCACATTTATAAAAACATTTCATACGTTGCTCTACTAATCTAATAACTTATGTTCAAGTCAAACGGCCATTTTATTAGTGGGTCAATTTTGACATTGATAAGTAACAACATAATTATATCTTTCGCACTATTTTTTTTTGTATAGATACATCATACAGATAAAAAATATATGTAGCACATAGGTACTATAATAAAAGGGTTTTAATAGTACTTGTGTAGGAAATTAAATGTCTAATTTAATTTTGAGGCCAGTCGTAGCGAGGAAATGTGTTATTTAATTTTTCATTTCCTTGCTATGGTATCGAGGCAAAAGGGCGGGGTTAAGTTCCGCTACTCAACACGCAAAGCCTCCAAAAAATCTGCGGAAAGTGGGTAACACTTATGACTAAATAATGTAAAGTGAAGCTAAAAAAAATTAATTCAATCGTGATAGATATACGTTTAATTTTTTTTTGTAGTTAAGACATCTCGCCTAATTTTTAAGGCATCTCATTTTGAGTGGCAGATCTCAATGCCGCGTTTCGTCTTATTACTAGAGCGGAAATGAAAATTAATATTTGTAACAAGCTTAATTTCGAAGTAGCTTGATGAGAACGTTGGTTTAGCGGCGCTTGGATGGTTTCAAAGAGGCACAGGTTCAAATCCGCTACGTTAAAGTTTTTATACATATTCTAAAGAGTAATATTATAGCGTTATGTAACGTACAAAATTTAACTATTTAGTTTTCATGTCTTTTGCTGGCTTTTACTGGTACTGCGTACTTAACGGTCTCAGTCTAACTTAATGCTGTTGACATGCTTAACAGACGGACGGACGTGTTTAACATTATATGTAGAAGTTTAAGTAAACATCCTAACTGCACTTTGTTTTGTTGGAATATATTTGTGGTGTAATGAAGGTTGTGGATTCTATACACAAAAGGAATGATTATATTTATATAAGTTTCATGCTAATTTATGCTATATCACTAATTCAAGTAGTATTTTTTCTAAATAAATATAATGTTGTTGATTAAATAATTATAATATTGTAAAACTAAAACTGAAATTTGAAATTGTTAAACTAAAATTGTAAAACTTTTTAGTTTTACAACTGCAGTTCAAAGGTAACTCAATTTGTTTATACAATAGTAAAATACAAGCAGTAAAGTTTACAGCCAGAAATAGATATTCAACCAGTTTATGTAAAGATACGATTTCTAACGCTTTCTCCGGCTTCGAGCTGGAAAGGACGTGAAATATGCCACCGTGGGCGACGTCGACGTCGACCTAGGGTGTTTGAGACTTCAGCGTGGGTGTATTGTATTTCTCTAGTAGTATACAAGCGTGCGAATGTAAAGGCGATAAGTTGTGGGTTCTATGCCCACTCAACGACATATAATATTTAATATTTTCATGGTCACTCCAGAATACCGCGAGAAGTGGGGAACGAAAGTATCTCGAAGGGAACGGAGTATGTTAACACTAGTTTCCCAGGTTCCCTCTCGTAGCAGGGTAGGTCTCTGCTATGTGCGGGATACAGTTTGATGCCTAAAAAATACAATAAAACTTCCACAAATATTTTATTTCAATTATATTTGAATACTGATGAAATATGAGAGTAATTTTTGTAATCACATCCCCATAACGATTTGTTAACAGGAATTGTAACTAAATATAAATATTTAATTTATCTCTTTATAAAGAATAAATAATATCTTATTTGGTATATAAAAAAAATGCTACAAAATAAGCTTAATGTCATAGTTGCGCTGTATAAAAAATAAATTACTACAAACGTAAGTCAATCCAAATCAATACAAAAACAAGAAACTATTAGAAATTATTTTACATATTATGCAAATATATTTATTGAGCCATGAATTCGTATGTACGTTGTTTTTTGTTCGCTCTAATCTCCTATAATGTGTGTCAATTATTGGCTTATCGATGTCACCTGTGAACGGCTCACCTCACTCAGAGATTACTGTTACAAATTATGTATATTCGTGCCCCATTTATGTTTGTCTAACCCACTTGTTTTTTACTATTGATGGACATATTTTTTTTATTAATAAATTTTTTAAACTTTTCTTTAAACTTTTTTCTCATTTTTGTTTTTCTAAATATTATTCGCATTTTATGGGATTCGATTCTTTTATTAACAAGTGTTTTATAGTTTGCCTGACGTATCTAATACAAATCTCTTATCTAACTATCAGCATATTATAAGGATATGTTCACAGTAAGCTGTATTGAAGCTCTTTACGAAATATTTTTAGTGGACTGATTCAAGACAAATTTAAATGAAAATGTTTATAACATACGTTAAGCGATAACATGATCGTCTCATATAAAATACAAAATATAAAATGCATATAAAAAAACCACTTAACATAAAGTATATAATGAAGACATTTATTCTGGAATTTTTATAAATGGAAATATTCCATTCCATTTAAAAATATCATTATTTGTCAAGAATAGTGCTAACAACACCTTTTATACGAGCATACCATAAAAATCTCAACGGAAATGTCATAGATCGTAGATAGTTGAACAGCCTTGGCATCATTTGAGAAACATTTTTGCTTATTCTCGATATTATGTTCTATTTTGTTTACTAACAGTAGTTAGTTGGCACGTGTACAAACACGTGAAAAAAAATCTTATAATTTAATACGCCCGTAAAAGGTAGACAGAGAGGAAGCATAGTGTTAAGACACTCCGCTCTCCACTTTCCGCTGAATTCTGGAGGCATTGTGTGTTGAGTAGCAGAAGTGACGAGTGAGAGAAGTGCCCCTTCTTGAGGTGGCAAGAATTAAAATGAGGCGTTTAAAAATATTAAAGTTATATTTACACGTTGAAAGCAGATAAATATATTACAATCCTGTGACATGACAAGTGGAGTGATTTATCACTAGAAATATCTATATAAACCCACATCGAAAGATTTTTTCTTAAATTACTAACGATACTATTACTTGCAATTGAGAATCGAACCCAGAACAATCGCGTTCAATAAACGAGCACTTAACTAATAAATATTTGTTTCTCCCACCATACACCATCATCATAGCCATTTGAAAGCGGAAGCGCGATTACGCGTAAAGATAGAGGTTTATTTTCAATATGGATATCTGCCAAGAGCGTCACGGCGGGCGCGACCGCACTTGTGCAAATATAACCGGCTGTATAACACAATTGGGTGGGCTTGCCGATTGTTATTACAAAATACTATTGTTTTCACTCTATTTGTACTGTGAATCACTATTCTATGGCTATGGATAAATATTAAGTGGCTGGTAGTGACAAAAGATAATTTGGGTTAATTATATTTTTTTTCATTGAAAAATTTTTTTTTCGTTCATTTATTTTTTTTGGGAAAAATGAGGTTGATGTTGAGGAATGAGGTTGATTAACAAGAAATGGTTGATATGAAAAATACAATTAGTTTTGTTTATTTTATATACTTTACTTAAAATATATATATATCCGCTAAAAAACTAAAACATCTTGTTTCTTACCTGTAAAGTTTCTTGGAAAAGACTTCTCAGTTTTGGCCATGTTTCAAACAAGGTCTGCAAAAAAAATAGAGATCGTCATCATAGAATCATTATAGCTTCGCACATTATTGTGAAAATAGTAATAGTATCTGTGAAACATTGAAAATACAGTAATTTTTAAAAAAAAAATCTACATATTTAACGGTTTTTTTATTACCTCAATAAGAAACTTAACTATTTTTTTTTCTTAACAAAATCGTGAATTTAAAAACAATATTACTTCATAGATATGACTAAAATACGTTAAAAGTTATATTTTTAATAAATTTAATGAAAATAACTAGATAAAGCGACCAGTATAGTTATCATACTATATCAACTAATATCTAAAATAAATATCAAAAGGTAAACGACAAATATTATATCAGCAACATATCGTCAATATAAAAATATTCACTGTGTTCATTTCATACTCTTCTCTAATGGAGAATAATCACAAAATTTAAGTTCTAGCTCATAGTATTGTCTTTTAAAAACAAAAAATACGTGTGAAAGAATTATTTTGATACGTCTATTAGTTTTTGAGATATTGTCCTTTAAAGAAAGCGCGCGACGCGAGATTCCGTCGGGCCATAACCGACTCGCGTGACGTCACAGGTCTTGCAAAACTCGCTCGCTCAGTTCGTCTTCGTTCACTCGCAGTTCGCGCTCTTCTTTAGCTGGCGTTCCAACACAAATTTAGTTTTGTTTAATAAATAATATATAGATATATTTTTAAATTCTTTTTTTTTTCACAAACATAATGTAATAGGGAGCATTGTATTTTAAGATATTGAAGTTTTGATAGTACTTTGTCAAAAAAACAGTTCTATCTTGCTCGGTTTCATGGCGTGTTGTACCAAAATCTTTAGCTTTGATTATTTTTATTATAGTATCGATACTAGAAAGCTTGAATTTTTTCCAACAAGACTTGGCTTGGCTTGAGCGTTACCACAAACTTAATCAGTACTTTAATGGAGAGACTACTCAGAACTTTGATGGAGGCATACAGGAAAAAAAGAAGAGCTCTGCATTAGACGGCCTTTTTAGATTTGCAGAAGGCCTTTAACTGTGTGCCTCGTCAATGTATTTAGAGGGTATTGCGATCCAAAGGGATCCCAGAGGCCTATATTGAGATTATTAGGTATATGTACCACGATCCCGCTTTGCGATTCGCGATGGTTAGGACTGCTGTTGGCGGCACCAAACCCTTTAGATCACAGTAGGGGGTTCACCAATGCTCGGCTCTTAGTTTTTTCTTATTTATTGTAGTGCTGGATACTGTCACGGCTCACATCCAGGACCAGCCTCCATGGCTGATGATGTATGCCGATGACATTGCACTCATTGAAGAGAACCAACTGATGCTGGAGCGTAAAGTGAACCTCTGGAACTGAGCGCTTGAGAACGGCAGTCTTAAACAAAATGTGTCGAACTCCGAATACATAGCCTGAGGGAGCCCGGACTCGAGCACTGTCCTTATAGATCCTGAGCCAGGCGTTAAGTTGGAAAAGTTTCAAGTACCTTGGATCCGTTATGCGCTGTCTGGGCCAAATGGTGGGAGGTTACTGGTGTGGTCTGCGACCGCAGAATACCACCCAAGCTCAAGGGGCTGATATATAAGAGCATCATCTGACCGGTTCTTTTATACGGCAGCGAATGTTGGCCAGCACTATCTCGGCATGCTGAGGATCTTAACGTCACGGAAATGAAGAAGATGAGGTGAATGGGCGGCGTAACGCGGTTTGACGCATACGTTACACATTTATTCGAGGTAGTCTTGGGGTCCATGACGTAGCGGATAAGCTCCAAGAGTGTGGCCTAAGATGGTATGGCCACGTTGCGCGCCAGTTAGGAACTGTGTTGGATGCTGGTGCCCTGCTATGTCTATCCTGTCCCTGGAGCTAGACCTCCGAACGCCCAAGGATGCGGTGTTTGGATGTCGTGATGCAGGACATGAGTACCAATGGTCGAACCACTCAGGACGTTACAGATCGTGTAAAGTGGAGTAGGTTAAGCAGGAAGGCAGACCCTGGCAACATACGCCGGGATTAATGCCAAGAGAAAGAAGACTTGGTTGCAGTTGTTGAAGACTCGTCGCTTCGACGATGTAGCATATTATAAATGTTATGGTATGTTTACAATCACCTCTGCTGGCGGCACAATCTTCGCAGATTACGTATAAACTTATTGGTTCTTTTTATTGCATTCTAAACTGCAATAATATGGTTTAATACGTGCGCGGTGTTCTGCTGTAATCTACATTTGGCAATACATACATTACCTACTCTTTTAACTTATGCGTACGCAATAGCATCATGACCATAACTCTCTCTTTCCGATCTACAATAATCACAATAAAAATATTATTTAGATATACATATATAAAAATATTACAAATCTACATAAAAGAAAATGTACATCTGCTCAACTTACTGCATGTATTTAGTTATATTATTTTCACTTATAAAACAATCTTACTACTTTGAACTGGAATAAAACGTTTGGTACTTTTAACGCAAATAGCGTTACCTACAATATGAAACTAGTTAGGTTAGGTTACATTACAGTTTTATATAAATAATTTCAAATAAAATAACATAAGATATTATTATCTATCCCTACCCCAAATCGACATAATATTACTAGTTAGACAACAAAACTAATCTTCGCATTTTTACTCCTTGCATTTCTGCGGCGATGAAATCACTATTATTCGATAAATAATCGGCAACCATAAATCCATCTATTACGGGTAGGTTATCCGATTGCCCTTTTTCGAAACCTTCATCCATTTTAATTAATTGGATTAACACTTTAGCACAGGTAAGTATCAAACAAACAAAGTACTGCGCGAGATCCCCTTACTATCACCGGCGACTAGCGATTTGCAAGACCTGTGACGTCACCGTCCGACCGCGGGACTGTTAGCGGCATTTAAAATTTTTGCAAACTTCAAATGCCTGTAAAATCATAACTACTTGTTTTTTTTTAATGAAACAAAAACTAGTGTATTTGTATACGTAAAAACATTACTGTAACGAACTTTGAAGCACTATTTCATACCTATTACCATTCCTCATTAGAATATTTACAATTTATATAGGCTACATTTTTCTTTTTATTATTTAAACTTTATTTGTTATTTTAATATTTTTTCATTATATCGAATATTTCAAATATTATTACTTTTTATACGTTTTTTAAAAAAGTATTCCTTTGGAATAACTCTTGAAAATGTTAAAAATAATAAATATTCTAGTTGATATAATAATATTTTAATCCAGTATATATTATAAAAGTAATTTTAAACGTAAGATCTAATCAATTGCAATATAATTTTTACAATTATTTGGCTCACCGCATTTCGGGCACCGTTATGCTCGAGAGACGAGGCGCCAGTAACGGACCATCTCTTTGCTTGTATGTACGAGTATGTATCATAATTATATCGAATATTAATAGTTTTTTTTGTGCTTTATATCAAGTAAATGTTTGTGTTTTTGATTTTTTTTATTATCTGTACAACATTTAAATACATAAAGTATATACGTGCATATTTAGTTTTATTTTATTAGCCTGTTCCCTATTTTTTTATTACTTGTATTTTTTAAAGATTCAACAATATAATGATCTTTTTTTTACTGAAATATTTACTTAAATTTATATTTCCATTTCTTCGTTCTGGTTTCGAAGCAAGAAGCGTTGAGTTCCGTCACTCAACACGCAATGCCACCAGCATTCGGCGAAAACTGGGGAACGGTGTGTCTTAACACTAGGCTCTTGCTGTGTGCAGGATACACCGTGAATTAGTTTTAATTTTAATTGAATATTTTTTTACGGGTTGAATTTTTTTTCTCTGTAAATTCCGTATATTTTATTATTTTAATTTAACATGTTTCAATTCATTTAAATGCTACATTTACTTGCAAAACATCACTAACAAGAAAGGTGAAAGCGAAAACGATCCGCGAGAGCGACATTCGCTATTCTATTTTAGGCTCAAGCATCAAGGTTGGATGGTTCGCCTAAACATCTATAATCATTTTCATCATGGCTACCGTTTGGTTTAAAATTATTATAAATATTCTAAAATAATGAAAAAGTATTTAATTTTACACAGTTTTGGTAGATAATTATTTTTTATATTAATATGTAATTTATATATTTGACCGTAACCGTGTAATTTAGTTGGAATTATCAGGTCTTAAAAAATATCTTTTTGCGCATATATTGTCCATAACAACGCATTTAAGTTGAGTATTACAAATATAATATATTCAATATGCAAATAATGTATCAGGTGGGATTTGAAGTATGAATCATTGTGTAATACATTGAGACTAGTTACGGTTAATTATTATTTAATTTTAACTACGTAGATAAATTAAATTAAAAGGACTATTTTTATTACTGCTTTTATAAGAAATATATTTTATAAAAATGCTCGAAAAATTTAATTAAATAAATTGCCGATTATTTTGTAAATAAATAAATGTCCATACAACGTAATATCGTATAGCCCATTTTGATGTAATAAACTGATATTTAAAAGCTGCACTTATAAACGTAAATTATCTGTTAAATAACATTAAAATATTCGGTAGTTTTAACTTTTAACACTATTTTAATGAGAATTCAGGAAGATTAATATGTAAACCGCGTTGTATCACCAGAACAATGCCTCCGCTATGTGCTAATAGAATGCAAAATATATTACTGACATTTGTTAAGTTTTATATGTCTATTTCTGTACATATTTGCTAGAAGTTGTTAATTCCACCGTCTAACATTTACCCGATAGGCAATCATTATAACGGAGAGAGAGAGAGAGAGAGTTTAAAGTAATAATTTTTAAAACACTAATTTGTAATGAAATCAAAATATGGGGATTTAATACAGGGATGTCTTTTAAATTAATTACAGGTGTTGACAAAAATAAAATATAATAAAGATATTAAAAAAGTTTAAAAAATGTTATGTTGCTTTTAATATAAATTATTTTATTAGGATCAAACAAATAAATATGACATAGTATTATATTCAGCTGGAGAGATAGACGAGTTCTATTCCTTTTACTATTTACTCCAGTGTGGTGCAGCCCAAATGAAGGGTTAGGTTTACAGTAGAAACTCGATTATCCGGCTCCCAGTTATACAGATTCGCGATTATCCGGATTATCAACAGCGATAATAATTTTACACAACGTATTACAATGAAACCTAAGAAAATTTATATATACGTAAATATTACACAATATGTTAAATACATACGTACATTAATTGGAAAATGTTAATAATTTCTTAATAAGCGTTGATTTTTGTTCATATGTACTTTTTGCTTTTAATAGACATTTTGTGCTACATATGCACAAAACCAGCTTTTTTTATACATTACATTATCCGGATGACTAATGACAACAATTAGTCCGGTTAATCGAGTTTCTACTGTATGTCCGTTCCTTTGTTCCCTTGTAATTGTTAAACCAGTGAAACGATTTTGATAAATTACACGTTACGCGAATGGATTTGTCTGGATGGCGCGAGTGTTATTGTTACATTAATTTAGTTTATGCAGTCGGGTTTTTTGTATTGTCCATAATTGACTTGTTAAATTTCTTTATTGTATATGAGTTGATTCTTGTTCAAATTTGAGCTTTATTTTTTATTTTTGCTAATATTGCTATTATAAGTTGAATTTAAAAAAAATGATTCATTTAAAATTATTCGTTAACAATTAACACAAAATGCACCTTATTGTTATGTAAAGCAACGAATATTTTTAAAGCATTGTAGTTAGCCGTTTCTTTACGTCAGTAATTTTGATTGACGATTGTTAAACATAATATGTTAATTTCAGTCTAAATGTAAAATAATAGGTGATTTTAACAGTGCACTCGATGACATGTCGTTTTTGAAATAATATACCTTCTATTAAATATAAATAAAATTTATGAACCAAAATTACCTACTACTAAACCGCAAAATATAGTGAAGTAGTTTATAGTTTATAATTTCTTCTTATTTACAAATTATATTCATATTTTCAATTATAATTTTGTCAGTTGAAATAACCTCATATACATTATAAATTTTATTCAAGTACTGAAATGCCAAATTAAATATTTATTTATTTATTCAATAGGTTGCTAATATCGGATATTTAGATCATTTAGATATAATCAAACGCCCCATTATTTAGAAACAATATTTAGAAAAATATACTTTTGCAAAAATATAGTACGTTTTTTTTAATATTAAAAATATTACACACTGCAAGTTTACCCGCAAACTTGCAACATTTCTCAAAAAAATTATATGTAAAAGGAAATTGTTAGTGATAATTATTAAAAATATAATAATGTTTAAAGTATTTAATTTTAACTTTAGGAATTGTTACACATTCTCATAAACTAAATGCAAACTAAAATAAAAATCATAGAATAACTTTTAATTTACTACTCACCGTCGACTTAGATTATAACACTAAACTTAAAAAAAGCTTTTAAAAAATACACTTAACAACTAATAGGTAGGCCACTCAAAGCTTATAGAATACTCAAGAAATATAAAATAGCACTTTTA
>JAEBDU010007613.1:0-10612 GCA_016802625.1 Heliconius numata | reverse complement strand
GATGATTTTGTAAATTTTTATATATTTTCGAATTACTATTATTTTTTATGTAATTATTTGTTGCTTATAATTAATTTATCTCAGTTCGGTTATCTATACCGATGTTATACACTTTAAATATCGTAATTTTAATCATTTGGGATTTTATTTAATACTGTCCACAAAATAAATAATTATTTAATATAGAAAAATGTTTAGTACGCGCGCACGGCAAACTTTAGGTACATTTTCTAATATTAAGAATTTCCTTTAGTTACTTTTACTTCTTTTTGTTTGTTCATTTCGGTTACTCAGATATTTTTTCTAATAATAAATCTCCACTTATTATTATTATTTAACTTATTTAAATTATTTAGGCTTATAAATTTCGCGGGCGTAGCCGCGTCCGGGCCCACTAGTTTTATTATATATTATTTCATTATATTTCATAAAATTTGCACTGAGACGTTGTCCCCTTTCTCCTCCTTACAATTTTTCCGTAATGTTTCAAAGGTTGTCTGGTAGAGATTGCTTAAAGCAATAAGACCGCCTTTGCATACGTGTTTTTCTTTCAATTTTATTTGTGTTGTTCTTTGTATATATTTCTTTTATATGTGCAATAAAGTATATTCTATTCTATTCTATTCTATATTATAAATTCGAAAGTAACTCTGTCTGTCTGTCTTTTACGCAATCAGGGCCAAACCGCTAATTTAGTTGTGATAAAATACTCATATAGAGATACTTGAGGGTCTCGGGATGAACATAGGATACTTTTTTTTCTCATATTTGTAATATTTTCGTATAGTTCAAGCGGGCGTAGCCGCGTTCGGTTCCACTAGTTTATATATATGGATCATTATTCGTCAAGTAAGGCCGCTGTAGTGCAGTTAAAACAATGTATATAAATGTTGAATGAGACGCGGGGTCGAGTGTCTGACCTATATACCACATACCACATGTGATGTCTCTAACTCGCATTTATAATTGTATGTTTTAATTAAACTTTTTTTGAATACAAGAGCTTTTATTATAACACCTTTATAAAGTTAATAGCATTGTCGTAAGGTCTGTTGGTAGAAAGTAAAAAATATTAATTATTTTTCTTATGTTGGTTTAAGTCTCCATGTGTATAAAAAGATGGGGCCAGTTGTAGTGCAGAGGCACATGTGACTGTAAAATCAACTCGTTGTGAGCTCGATCCCCATTCGAGGAGCTGGAACATTTATTTAAATTCATATTTACATTTCTTAGCTCTGGTGTCGAGGCAAAGCGCGGCGTCGGGTTCCCTCATTCAATACACAATGCCGCCAGAATTCGGCGGAGAGTGGGGAACAGAGTGTTCGAGAGAGAGTTCCTGTGAGATCACAAGGTTCCCTCTGCCTACCCTGCTGGGTGCGGGTTACAGCATGAAGCTGATTCAATGTGATTAGAGTCAATAAAAATATTGTTAAGTTGTAAATGGTGTGTTAAACGAAGGAAAAAAACTCCGTGTTTTAAAATATTTACTAATATTATCCTAATATTCCAAACTATATTAAAATTAATATTAGAAGTCAGCTAGATAACGTACACATACGAACTTAATTTCTGTTTAAAATACACCCTTAACTTACTTCTGTAACGATCGGGAGTAAAAGGGTTTTTTCTTATTACGTTCATTTATCACCAGTCGTTCTAAATAACCTCCCATTGACATCTTCACGGCCTATAAACATAAACACCAGCTGTTTCGGTCCCTTTAATTTATGAAGAAATTCCGCAAGTCGTATTTCACAGGACATTACGCAGCATGATAATGAGGTACTGAAATATATCTCGCTTGAAGGGTTAAGGAAACTGTTTAGCGAAACACCTCTTTTCAGGGACGTTAGCCGAAATGTTTAGAGTACGCTTTTAAAAATTTATTACTTGTGCCTTTGAAAAATAAATAGAAATTAAATAATCAGCTTCACGCAGTATCCCGCAACACACACTCCGTTTCCCGCTTTCTACCAAATTTGTCGAACTATTGCGTGTTGAGTAGCAGAACTCAACCCTGGGCTTTTGCCTTGGTTCCAAAGCGATAAAATTAAAATATCAATAATAATAATAATGATTGATATATATCCCCGAGTGGGGAACCTACAACCTTCACGTTACTCAAACCCTTGTGCCTTGCACCACGACGACCTAAATTGTATTCTATTATAGCTCGTAATAGAACACAATTTACTTAGACGTATACGAACGATGAATCTAAGTGAAGTTATTTATTTATACAGTTTATTTCCAATAGCAATAGAAGATATGAACATCCCTAGAGATTGATTTCAGAATCGAATAGCGGTATGTTAAAAGTTTTTTTTTCTCTTAGATTGAATTGGTAGATTGGTATCGATTGAAATTGTGAACGCGACGGTTGTGGGTTCGATCCCCACTCGAGGAAGTGAAATATTTATTTACGTTTATATTTCCATTTCTTCGCTTTGGTGTCGGGGCAAAGCGCGGCGTTGAATTCTGCCACTCAACACGCAATGCCTCCAGAATTCGGCGGTAAGTAGGGAACAGAGTGTTTTAACACTAGGTTTCCTCTACCTACCCTGCTCTGTGCGGGATACAGCGTGAAGCTGATTTGATTTGATTTTAGTTAGTAAAATATTTTAATGTTACTTAATTTCCAATTTCCATTCGCTAACCGCGGGACGCAAATATATCATGAATTGGACTAAAAGCTATTTTGCTTATTATTTGAAATGAATGTGCACTTAAATTGATTAAAACACTGCTATTTCTCATGTAAATTGATGCAATGTCATCTCTAATTTTAATTTCGAAAACAATTTTTTTATGACTATTCTCAGCTTCACGCTGTATCCCTCACATATCTGGGTACGCATAGAGTAACTAGTGTTAAGACACTCCGTTCCTCAATTACGCCGAATTCTGGGGATATTGCGTATAGAGAGCGAAAATCAACGCCGTGCTTTGCCTGTGCGAAGTAATGAAAAAATCAATCAAATAAATATTTGATGAATTTCCTCAAGTGGGGATCGAACCCACAACCAGTCACGACTGGCCTCAATTACAATATTAGAATATAGGTCGATTGCCTGTCTGCTGAATCGTGATTTGAAATTGATACAAAGCCTACCATTTCAGTCTAAAGTATAATCCGGCTGCGTAGAAATTTGCATATTTATTGCTATGTTTGTTTGCTATAGCTAACTTTGTACATGCATTGTTTATGTGATATATACAACTATTGTTACATATATACAGCTTCTCTTGTGTGCGGGAACACAGCGGGGTAGGCAGAGAGAACCTAGTGTTAAGACACTCCGGTCCCCACACATTGCGTGTTGAGTGGCAGAACTCAGGATTGTAGATTAACGGGAAATACAACTTGTAATAGTTGACATAGCTTCGGGCATATTAATTTTATTATTTTTTTATTTTTTGTAATAGTATAGTAGTATATGGCGAATTTCATAAAAAATGCAGCAAAAACTATGTATAAACGGTCGTATTTATTGATTGCGTTAACTTAGAAGCTTGATTTTTTCTTAATTTCAACTTCACACCTCAAACAAAGTAATCATATTAGGAGTTCTGTGTTTACCTTTAGAGGTACGAAATCCCAAAAAAATATATCAACAAGACTTTTAAAGTTGCATTTTATTCAATTTTTTTTAACAATTTCCCCCTCGAAACCTACGGTCATCTTTACAGATAATTAATTATAATATAATAGACATAATTATATTATACGACCTCAAAACACATAAGCTATATGGAAATCCGATGAGCAAATTACCAATCAATTTTGACGCCTGAACGCAGCATCATGACAGCAGACACAGACTCGAGTAATTGCATTGATTTATTGGAATTTCGTGCTATCGATGAATATCTAATAAGGTATTACAAATTTATTTTAAATGAAGTAGGTAATATTCCGTATTCACGAGTTGAAGATATTTAATATCATATATTTTTTTGGAGGTGGTGCTCATCTTCTTCATAATCGTCAATATTAGACATGCTTCTCATTCCCGACAAACACACAGTATTTGACAATAACTGATTTTTTTTTTGGACCTGCAGTCTACCTGTCCACCACCTGAATTACCTGTGTCAATTATTATCAGAGTACGTCTGGGGTCAATTGGAAGCAATTAGCCGAGATCATACTCACCCTGAACGCTCGACCGGCAAATTAAATCGTAGTCAAAGCTAATCCGATTTACTTGTGGCTTATGGGTTCTGCCAGTCCCGTGCCAGTATCTGGAGACATTGTGTGTTGAGTGGCAGAACTGAACGCTGCCTCAACGTTTTTAAGTATCTTTTATCAGCTATACTTCCCGTTGACCTGCCGACCGACAGACTTTAGGATACATCCTAAAATTCTCGCAGAAACCTCGGTGAGCGAATCATACCAGGTTTTTATTTCAAAAGCTTTCGATTCGCAACAACATTACTGTTGATATTCACATTGTACGTCACAATATCTCAAGTGAAGAAACCTCAAGCTGCCATTCTACAATTGACCTACATTGGTGGATCGATTTAAAGTTAAAATTCTTCGTGAACCTCAGAAATATTTTCAAAAGAGGTCATGTCAGAGACTGCAGGAGGAGGAGGACGCGTCAGGGAGCTCGCTGTTTACGTAATGAGGTGTCGACGGGTTCGGGAGGAACGTTTATTGTTGTTATCTGCTACCTTTTCGCATATAAAACTTCTATTTTATGATTTTTATGTCGTATGTTCAAGGTTTTGATAGTATTGGTGGGATTAAATATAAAAAAGATAAGTTTACATTCCTTCGTCGCGTGAATACAAAAACTTTATACTCTATACATACCTAGTCTAACAGTAATATAAATTTTAAAAAATAAAAATATAATTAAATCAGCTTTACGCTGTATCACGCACACAATAAGAAAAACAAAGGGAACCTAGTGTTATGGCACTCCGTTACCCACTTTCTGCCGAATTCTAGAGGCATTGCGTGTTGAGTGGCGGTACTCAATCAGAATGAAGAAATGGAAATATAAATTTGAATAAATATTTCACTTCTTTCAGTGGAGATTGAACCCACAACCGTCGCGTTACAGTCACACCCTTGTACTGCTGCGCCATGACGGCCAGCAATATAATTTTAAAATATTTTTTTTTTCTTATCTATTGTTATCAATTATTATTTTTAATTTCTATAAAGTTTTCTACACCCAATTTAAACCCTCTAGTAGCTACCTCAGTGCAACAAACTGAAACGTACATACGTGTAAATACATTAGCGATATTCGCAATAAATATTGTCAAAAACATTTTAACATAGCAAATTAAATAAACTTGCACCTGACGCGTTCACCGGTGACCATGTTCTACAAAGTTAAAGCGAGTAATCCATTTAGTCGCCACTTCAATATCGCATCCTGTTTATGTAACACACACTATTCGCCTGCATCCCTAATTGCATTTTAAATAAAAGTTAGTTTAAATGACAGAATAGAAACTCTATGATAGGGTTGCCGTTGTTATTGAGGGTTATTACTGTGGGTTCACCCATTTATCATGGGGAGTGTTCTTGGGAACCTTTTGATTCGTCACCTGCCGCCTTTGAACCACATAGTACGTCACAAACTTAAATATAATCGACACCTGCCACTTGTGCGCCACATGTGTGATCCCGTAGAAACTTCTGTGGAAGGGCCTTACTGCGGCAGTGTTTGCAAGTCGATATTATTTGGGTACCTTCAAAAAGCGCGTCTATCTCCACCGTAAAGACTGACAACGCGTCTGCCTCTGGTGTTGCCTTGTCTTTTCCATAAAAAAATTTAAGGAGATGGTTTCAACTCTAGTTGGACCAATTAGTTTACCAGATATCTCGATAATATTATTGTATAATCGCTAAAATGTAATTGTCTTTAATCAAATAGTTAGAATAAATTGTAGTACTGTATCGTGAAAAAGGAGAAAAAAATAAGCTAAAGTAATATTGTGGTACCTTTTAAGGCCGTAGTGGCGCAGTGCGGCTGGAAACAAAACGGTTGCAGATTCAATTCCCACTCGAGCAAAAGAATTATATTAAGAGGAATTGTAACATTGAGTTCAAGACTACCAAAAACAAAATAATATAAAAAATATGAATCATAAATATAGATTCTACTTTTCTTTCAGAAAGTTAACATACTTTACAACGAAAATGGAAAATCCTAATCCTAAGAAATCACGAATAACCAGCGATATATGAAATGTTTAGATTTACTGAAGAATGAGAGAGATGAGTGACATTTTATATTGGCGTAGTGTTTTCAGCTGAGTGCTTCGAGCTGTGAAGCAAATGGTACCCACTACAAGCGGGTGCGATTTATTATAGTAGCCGTCACTAAGCGTTAGAATTTATTTCACGTAGAAGTAATGACTGTGATATATTTTAATTATTTAGCTATTGCTATGATAATAAATTAACAAATAAATCATCTTCATGCTATATGCCGAAATCAGCAGGGTAGGCAGAGGGGACTTAGTGTTAAGACACTCCGTACCTAATTTTCCGTTGAACTCTGAAAACTTCCTCAACCAGAACGAAGAAATAATAATATTAAATATGCCATTTCTGCGACTGGGAATCAAACCAACAACTAGTCGCGTTGACAATTACACACTTGGATCTGTGCACCACAACTGGCCTCTACAGGTCATGTATATGACACGATGAATTCCGACAATCAACATGGAATGTGCCTAGAATTCGGCGGAAAGCGGAGAGCGGAGAGAGAGAGAATAAAAAAAACTGTGAATACATTATATTATACAAATTTACAAACGTTAATTTCCATTTCCATTTACCAATGTAAATACGTCTTTTATAGTAAAACCTTATTTATTTATTTGTATCGTACTCTGTTTGCTATAGCGTGCTGCATTGACTTGCTCGCTACGCTACTTAATTGCATTTTAATTACAGATGAACGCTTCGAATTGTAAAACTAAATAACATTTAAATGGTAACTATATTGTAAAATATCGTTAGTTTTGCCTTCCTATCAACTTCATAGAAGGGCAGGCAGAGGGAGCCTGGAAACGTAGTGTAAAGTCACTCTGTTCTTATTAAGAGCCTTCTGTTCAACAGTTTCCGTTTGATGGCTGCTTCACGAGTTCTAGACTTTTTCACATAATCTTAAAGAATGAGTAAAATTATATTTAGTTTTTATACAAACAAAGCTTACATTTGTCCGTCCGTAGAACTTCTGTACGGTCAACATTTAGTATTTAAGGCAATTGGGTCCCTAGCGATAACTTCGACGCAGTTTACTATTTAATTAAACTTAATTTCTAACTTAACGGTATTGATTGCCTTCAAATCGTTATTAAAGTTAGTAAAAGGCAAGACTTAAAATCGTTTGGTTATATTGGAAATCACTTTTAGCATAGGTACCGATTTTTCTTGTGATATTATAAGATTTCTGTGGAAAAAGGGGAAACCAGGTTCCCCCTGCCTACATACTGTGTGCGGAAACAGCGTTAAATCGATTTATAAGTACTGAGGTAATATACACGCCATTACCGAGCACTTAAATGCGAAATCGAATACGCTACTGGAATATAAATAATATATATAACATCACCAGAGAAATAAATAACTCCCGGTTTTGGATTACATATACGTAAAAAGGGTTTTTATAGCGTCCTATAAATAAGACTTTCGATACTAAAATTTCCAATATATGTTTATTTAAGGCTTCCATCGTCTGTATTTAAGGCTTATGGTATGCTTTTCATTTCTAAAAGGTTGGTTGGCAACAGTAAAAAAAATTATCTGAAAAGAAAACTTGTTTTAGTTTAAATAACTATATTATTTAAATATACTATTCTTAGCCATATCTATTTATTGCCTATATTAGAAACCTCTTATATGAATTTTAATAGAAAAAACAATATTTTATGAATGTAAATGAGCATAGTACTATTGTACTATTACATGGAAATAGTTTGACAGTGAGGAGACAAGATGTGGTAAAGAGTATAGAAAACTTGCTTAAATTACATAGTAAAAGTAAATGTAAATTTGTTATATGCTCTTTTCCATATTCTTCTTGCCTTACAGATAGACAAAATAGGTATATATATATAATTTAAATATGACCTTGTATAATGCGACTCAACGTCATAGTGACGCGTTTTTTTATTTAGATTTAAATAAGTTTATTTATAATAGTTGTAAGTTGACAGAAGATACATTGTATCTACCTTTATATTTTAAAAAACAAATTGCTACTTTAGTAGCATATAATATTCGAAACCCTGTTATACACTGTATAACTAAGGAAATAGTTTGTAGTAATAATTTTTCATTAAAAAATAATAATGACATAATAAGTTCCAATTTAAACTAGATAACAAGACAACACCTAGGCCGTTTACATTGAATATTGTACACCAAAATATACAAGGCTTAGGAGGCAAAGAACTGGAACTAGAATTGTTTCTAAAAAAATTTAATATACATATGATGTGTATAACTGAGCACTGGATCTCGAGATGTAACAATACAGTAAATATTGAAAACTATAAATTGTCAAGTTCGTTCGTTAGAGAGAAGGCCATCCGCGGCGGTTCGCTTATATTAGTAAGAAATGACATACGTTGTAAATCGCGACCAGATATAGTAGCTCTCTCCGACGAACGCTCCATTGAATTGTCCTGCGTTGAATTCAATAGACATATTATAGTATGCGTGTATCGACCCCCCTCAGGTAGTTTTGAAGTATTTGAAGAAAAAATGGAGGATGTTCTGAATAATTTGAGTTCAAATAGTAAATCTTTAATCATATGCGGAGACTTTAATATAGATATAATACAGGTGACATCATTAAGCCTTCGCCTTCTAAACTTATTTAAATCTTTTAATTTGTTTAATATGTTCTCTGAACCAACTCGTGTAACGAATACGTCCGCTACTTGTATAGATAATGTTTTTTGTCATTGTGAGACTGTAGAAAAACAAATTATTACTAATCTAAGCTCGGATCATTGTGGTCAAATGTTTTCGGTAATAGATAAAACAGTCGCAGAACGTAAACAAATATCAATTAGACCTATTACTGAAAATAAAATTAATCTTTTTAATAATAGAGTGAGTGAAAAAATTGCAAACTTAGAAATAACCGGATTAAATCCGAATCAGCTATATTGTAAAGTTTTTAATTTACTCTCTACAGAGTTTGATAACATTTTTAAAGTTAAACAAATATATAAAAATACGAAGTTAATTTTTAGCGACTGGGCAACTGTTGGTATATACCGAAGCAGAAACAAACTATACGAATTATATAATATGAGGCAATGGAATCAAGATCCGGCGTTCTTGTTAAAAGTTAGAAATTTTTCAAAAATATTTAAAAAGGTATGTGTCCAGGCTAAGTCTATGTATATAAGAGCAAAAATTTTGAACTCTAATAATAAAATTAAAGCTACATGGGATGCTATTACTACTGTAACTGGGAGATCTAGAGCTATCAGTGAACCTATTAAATTAAAAGTTAATAATATAATCTTAAATTCAGATTTAGAAGTGGCAAATACTTTTCAAAATTTTTTTTCTGATATATCTACTGAAGTAACACGTTCACTGCCATCATCTCCGTCGGAAGCAGAATTAATACTAAAAACCCATGTAAATAGTTGTAGACAAAATTTTGTGTTTAAGAATGTGTCACCAGATGAAATTGTCAAAACTTTTAAAAGCCTTCATTTAAAGAAAACTGCTGACTTATGGGGCATGTCTGTTAAAGTTTTTAATTCAATTATACCTAATATTGCTCCTTACCTTGCTTTAATTTTTAACAATTGTGTAGAATCCGGTACTTTTCCTGATTTAATGAAATATAGCAAAATAGTGCCGCTTTACAAAAGTGGAGATAGATCTGAGCCTGGAAATTACAGACCGATTTCTGTTTTGCCATCCTTAAGTAAAATATTTGAAAAAATAATGTTCAACCAGCTCACAACTTTCTTAAATATTAACAATTGTTTCCATAGTGAGCAATATGGTTTCACCAAAGGCAAATCCACTACGGATGCGGGTGCCGCACTCTTAAAGCATATTTATGACGCATGGGAGAAGTCACAAAATGCAATTGGAGTGTTTTGTGACTTATCCAAAGCCTTTGATTGCGTAGACCATGTAACTCTGTTGTTAAAACTAAAACATTATGGTATACAGGATACTGCACTTGACCTTATTGCCTCATATTTAAACCAAAGAATCCAAAAGGTTAGTATAAATAATGTAAAATCATCTGGATCTCCTCTAAAGATGGGCGTTCCACAAGGATCCATTCTTGGTCCTCTTTTATTTCTTCTTTATATTAACGATCTACCCTTTTATGTGAGGAACCTATGTGATATTGTACTTTTCGCGGATGATACCTCTTTAATATTTAAGGTTGACAGAAACAAAATAAACTATGACGACGTGAATAGTGCATTATCGCATATCCTTCGTTGGTTTGATGTTAATAATCTAATGTTAAATTCTAAAAAAACTAAATGTATTGAATTTGCTTTACAAAATGTTAAAAAACATAATTTTAGTCTACTAATTAAAGGAGAGACTCTCAATTTGTCGGAATCAGCTATTTTCTTA
>JAEBDU010007612.1:0-14070 GCA_016802625.1 Heliconius numata | reverse complement strand
ATTCTTACCATTAATTCGTAAAAAAGCTGAAATTGCGGTTAAATAGTCCGCTTGGATTTTTTTGATCATTCGCATGATTTTCGCTCCTTTTTTATACTTTATTTTAATTTTTCTGCTCGATTCAAAACAAAAAGCCCTCAAAAAACAGGTACTTGTTTTTTGAGGGCGAATAGAATAATCCACGGTACCACCTCTATGAAAAGAATGTTCTCTAACTCTAACCATCACACCATTTTTGTATTGTATTTCCAAGTTAGAATACAAAAAAGCCCTCAAACCACACAAAATCGTATGGTTTGAGGGCGAATAATTCACGGTGCCACCTCAAGTTTGAAAGAAACTCTTTCCTCTTATCAGTCATCTAACAATGACCTTACTCTATAACGGGAGTTCCCGAAAATGCCTACTTTTTCTTTCAACACTTTGCTCGAAAGTCCATTCACAACAAATCCCTTACTGATTCTCACCACCATCAGCTCTCTGAAAAGTGTCAGTGTTGTTACTCCTCTTTCTCATAGCTTTATTATTGATGTTAATATTAATAGACTTTTTGCTGAATGTCAAGTAGTTTTATGAGAAAAAAATTCATTTAATAGTCCGTACGCGTTTTATGCAAACGAGGTGATTGGTAGTAAAAAATTTGTGGTAAACGTTTCAACTGATTGTTCTAAGGTTCCAAATCAAAGGATTATTTATGAAGAAGGAGAAGCCACAACGAAAGAAAAAGGAGAAGCATTCCTTATTGATAAGTATCTTATCCATTTAATTAAGTCATTTTTTTATTTGATTGATAAAGGGAGAGAATAATTGCCAAGGATATCTGAAGGTAAAGAAAAAAACTGTAAAAAAGACAAAGCAATAAATACTCTTTCGCTTTCTTTATATTTTTACTTAAAAAATAAGACAATGAATTTTTGTAGACTAACTCATTCATGTTTACTCTATCTATAAAAATAATTTTTATCCTCAGTTTATGCTTTGTCTTTAGTTTTATTTCTCTTTCTCATCAAAAACATCAAAAGATATTGAATAGCTACTACAATGATTAAACCAACAGAAAATACTAATTGACCATTTTGGGTATTCAGTATACCTATAAACGAAGAAAGTCTCACAATAATTCCCCAAGTTCCCAAAAACAGGGTCATAGGAATAAACATCATCCAGGGTTGCTTATCCTTTTCCTTAAGAAATAAACCCGTTAAAACTAATGTCGCAAGTAAAATCAAGAATATTCCGACACCGTTACTAATTTTTACGACGAGTGACGTCGAAACAAACTGTAGAATCAGCATTCCGCCAATAAACCCAATTGCAAAACAACTATAAAAAAGGATTTTTTGTGTTTTGCCTTTGGAATTATATTTATAAAGAGTATTCCCCATCAACCACAACAAAAAAATAGCTAAGATAACAAAATAAACGCCTGTAATCAAATATTGACCGATATCCATCCCTTTCTCGGGTGAAAAAATAATAGGAATAAAGGCAACCAGTAAATAAGCACCAATCCCAGTCAATACTATCTTAATTGTACTCCATAAATTAATCGGTAAATTATGAATGATCTCATCGGCAATTGTTTTAGGATTCTTACCAAAGTAATCTTCAGCAGAAATCCCTGCTTTTTGTGCTTCCAAAATATCTTGTAAAATCGCTAAAAGTAACTCTTCCACTTTTTTTTGATCTCTAATAATCGATTTCACACGAACATAAACCAAAAGATTTTCATAATAACTACCATTCTCAACCGTTAATTCCTTCTGCAGCATTGCATTTTCTTCTTCGATACTTACTTCTCCCACCCTAATCAACCTCCTCAATCATACGATCCATATTACTTTTCAAATGTTGCCACTGCGCTAAAAATCGTTCTTTCTCCTCTATTCCTGCCTCAGTTATCGCATAATATTTTCTTTTGGGTCCATTCTCAGACGCACGCATCGTTCCTTGAATCAATTTTTTCTTCTCCAATGATAACAACAACGGATAAATCGTCCCATTAGAAATTTCTGTGAACCCAACACTAGCTAATCGATCACTCAATCCATAGCCATATAATTCTTCAGACGATAACAAAATCAACAGACTCCCAGTTAAAACCCCTTTGAGCATTTGAGAATCAATTTTATCCGACATCTTCACACCTCAATCACTATCTTGCTTTGCATGATAATGATAACGCACCCCAGCTATTATGTAAAGCATGATAGTGTAAAAAATAATAAATATTATGTTTTAGTCTCTCAATTTCCGAATAAACGACGAGATTAAAAGTAACTTCTGCTTTTCACTTCGACCTCAAAAATCTCTATGTGATGAAGCACCAAAAGTTAAGACTTCTCTCCTATTCTATTCCTTACAAATAGTACGCTAAAAACAACCAACAATTTCCAACAAGTGTTGGATTAATAAAATGCAACGGAGAATTTCAATGAACCAAAGTAAAAATAAGCAATATACTCAAACCCATCATCACTTACAGCAGGTCCTAGCTGATTTAATGCAAACGAAAGAACTTTAGCTATCTCAATCAAAAAACTTTGTCAAATGGCAAAAATCAATCGTTCTACTTTCTATTATCATTATTTAGACGTCTATGATTTGGCCGATAAAGCCTTTCAGCAAGCCAACCAAGACCTAATGGCTAAATTTAAACAGTTTGGCCCCGTAGTCCCTTTATCACAGAATTCTTTGACTTCTTTTTTTCAATTCGTTAAAGAAAACCAAAAAATTTTCCGATTGAGGAAGGAGCAGCTGAAATAAAACAAGTCTTCCGCTCTGCTTTTGACAACACGCTTTCTGAACAACAATTGATGAATCATCTCGTCTTCTTTCAAGCCGGTTTTACTTTTTTACTCCGTAATTGGCTAGCAGATGATTGCACCACACCGATAGATGAATTAGTCGCTGTTGTCCAAACTTATCTACCCAACGATAGGACATAGAGAAATCCGGACTGAGTTATTCTATGTCTTTTCAATACTTTTTCAACAAACTACTCTTTACTAGAAAGTATACTCGGAAAATACAGCAAAAAAACAACGACTATTTACGAAAATAATCAACAATATGAAAATTGCCTGTTATTTTCGTAAATAGTCGCTGTTCAGCATATTTCAAATGTGATGCATCTCTCTTTACTTCAAAAAAATCTTCTATTCAAACGACTAATCAACTTTTTATAAACTTATCCTATAATTCGGAAAGTGATATCCTAAATGCCAAAATACTAGTTTCAACTATCAATTTTAAAACTGGTAAAAACTGCTTAAATAGAAATCGTTCCTTTGAATCAAACGTTCTTTTCAATTATTTACAAACAATAATATCCGTCACTCGTCAGCAGCTCAATCAATCGCTTGATAAATTCTTCACGATTACTACTCCTGGCCAAATAGTCAACATGAAAAGACTCAGAGACCATTTCAATCATTCGTGGAAAAATACGGTTAAATAAAGTGGCATCCGTTCTCTTTACCGCTAATGCAAGCACCAATAATACTTCTTTCCCAGCCCAGTCAATTTTTTGATCCGACTGAATCACTAGCATTCCCGTCTGAAGTGCATCGTATTTGATCGCGTGTGGAATGGCAATTTTACTTGGAAAAGCAGTCGAAGAAAGGGCTTCTCTTTCTTCTAATCCTTCTTTAAACTGTTGATCAACATACTTTTTTCCCTGCAATCGATTCATAATCTCAGCAAATGCAAGCGTCTTATCCAATTTTTGTTCCGTATGCAGATAGAAATCCTCTGAAATCCACTTAGGTAGTGTTTCCCACAATAGTTGGCGATAATTTTCTCGATAAATCTGTTCAATTTTTTCTCTCACTTTAGTTAGATCACTTTTGGTTATGAACTCTTTAATCCTAACAATCGTTTTACTTTTCAACCATTTATCAGGAATTTCTTTTTTTCCAAAGGTTGTAATCACTAAATCAGTGTCCTTCATTTTTAAGGCAGGAGGAAACTCTTCGTACACCGCCGTGATGGTCAGCCCGCTTTCAAAATTTTCAAGTATTTCTGAGGAAATCCGATCCCCCATATTCAGATAAAGCGGTGTAACAATAATGGTATGAAGCTTTTTTTCTTCTTCTGTCTTATTATTAATAAAGGTTCCAATGTGTAAGGCTAAAAAAGAAATTTCGTCCTCATTGATTTCAATTTCCAATTTTTCTGATAATAAAGAAGCCATGAAAACCGCAATATCAAAAAGAATCGGATATTTTATCTTGATATCTAATAAACTAAAATTTCGTGAGGTACGATGATCTTGAGCGCGATTATATAAATTTTGAACATGATAAATCAATTTTTGACGAAATTGTTCCTCTGAAAAATCAAGTAGATAGTTGCTTGATACCTCTTCTAAAACATCATCTAGTAATTGTTCGATCTCTTTATCTATATAGCGAGCATAAATTTTCACGTCATGCTTCATTTCAAAATAACATAATACTTTCAACTCTACTTGATCTTGTGTTTGAAGCGTTATGTCAAATGTTGTATGTAATGCTTCGCAAATTCGTTCAATCACTTGATCTGCTGTAGAACCTTGATAAAGTTGAGCTAAATCAGACGTTGCTTCAGAAGGAGCCGCCACTGATCTATTGGTTTTAGCTCGATCAATCGCCAACGCTAAATGCAGAATAAAATTTTGAAAAAAATAGGTATTTGGTGAAAAATGATAGTCTTTGAAGATTCTTCGGGAAATAGCTATAACTTCTTTCACTCTTGATTCTCCTAAAAAAAATTGGATATCTTCTTTAAAAGAAGCTCCTTGTGTCTGTTGTTCCCTAATTAACGCAACCATTAAATTTCGTTTGTTTTTCTCCGTTCCGATCAACCGATACCACTCTTTTTTTTGAGTTATTTTTAATGCATGAGCCTTTGCCATTGTACTAAGGATGGCTAAATCAGATCGTATAGTCGCATCCGATACATACAATGACTGCGCCAAATCGAATAGCTCAATTCCTATTTCGCCAGCCTTAAATAATTGACGTAAGATATAAAAACGACGATTATTCAGTGACCGATTTTCTGAATTAATCAAGTGAGGACTTTCAACTTCATTGATACGATACCCTTCATGACTTGACTCAATCAAAAGCGGTGCTTCACTATTTATTTTTTTAACATAGGTCCGAATGGTCCGATCCGTCACACCTAAAACACTCGCTAGGTGTTTAGCCGATACATACTTGCCGTTCTTCTGATTTCGCAAATAACGAATGAGCGTATCCAATTTACTCAAAAAAGTCCTCCCCCTTCTAAATCGTTTTACCGTCTGATGCAATAACTGACTGATACCATTTGAAACTTTCTTTTTTTAGCCGCTTTCTTGTTCCATTTCCTTCGTCATCAATATCTACATAAATAAACCCGTATCGTTTAGACATTTGCTGGGAAGAACAACTGACAATATCAATCGGACCCCAAGCACAATAAGCAATAATGTCTGCACCATCGTAGATAGCACGGCCCACTTGTTCAATATGATCGCCTAAATAACTCGTACGGTATTCATCATGTATTTGCCCTTCAATCACTTCATCGTACATTCCAAAACCATTCTCTGCAATAAGGATTGGTTTTTGATAACGATCCCAATATTGTGAAAGGGAATTGTACAAACCTTGAGGATCAATTTCCCAGCCCCATAAATTTGCTTCCAAATAAGGATTGGGGGTAATCGAATCAGCTTTATTGGTATTTTTAGTAGCATCTACCATCTGTGAAAAATAATAAGAAATAGCCAAGTAATCCATTGTGTTTTCTTTAAGAAGAATTTTTTCTTCATCTGTTATGTCAAGTTGAATCTGATTTTCAGCAAAATAGTTCAAAGCAAACGTTGGATATTCACCTCTAAACTGAACATCTGTAAAGAAATACTGCATCCGATTATGTTGCAATGCCAATACCACATCATCTGGTCTACAAGAATAAGGATAGGCTGTGCCATCTGCTACCATCGTGCCAATTTGTACCGCTGAATCCAGAGTCTTAGCATAGGCTTTAATTTTAGCAGATGCAACAAGTTGATGGTGTACCGCTTGATATTCTGCTTCTTCAACATGTTCATACTGATCTTTGCAAATTCCTAGTGATAACCAAGGCTCAATTTGAATCATATTGATTTGATTAATCACAATCCAATAGTTTACTTTATCGGCAAAACGATCAAGTAACGTTTTGCCATACTGTTCAAATAATGGAATAATTGCTCGATTAGTCCAACCACCGTAGTTTAAGGTTAAATTGATGGGCATTTCATAATGAAGCATGGTAATAATTGGCTCCATTCCTAATGAACGGATTTTATCGATCATTTTCTCATAATGTGCTAAGGCGGCTTCATTTGGGTGTGTCTCATCGCCATTTGGAAATACACGTGACCAATCAATTGAGGTTCTAAAAGCCTTCAGTCCCATTTCTGCCAATAACTCCAAATCACGTTCATAGGTGTGGTAAAAATCAATCCCTTCACGTTTTGGATAAAAATGAATCGTATCCTCCAAGCTATCTTTTACTTTTTCCAATGTCATTCCTTGTTTTTCGATTCGTTGAATTTCCTCGTTTGAAAGTCCCTTTAAATAAGGCTGAACATCTGACGAGTTAGCTTTTTTTCCATCTACAGTATAGGCACCATCCGCTTGACTAGCTGCAATCGCTCCGCCCCATAAAAAATCTTTAGGAAAATAAGGATAGTTATTTGTGCGCATATTATTCTTCCTCCATTAATTCTTGATCTTGTATCACAGCTTGTTTATCATAAAGTTTGAAAAATGGGAAATAGATAATCCAAGAAACGGCAAAAATAACAAGGACCAATAGAACACCGCTCAAAGCTCTTGTCATGATCCAGCCTTGAATAATTGTTGGAACATACCATAATTGAAACGGTTGATAAGGTGTTGGAACTAATCCAAATTTTAGTGCACACCACACAATAATTGGTCCCAATAAACCATTAATCCACATAGGAACCATCAAAATTGGGTTAAACGCAATCGGTGCGCCGAAAACAATCGGTTCATTAATATTAAAAATCGAAGGAATAATCGATGCTTTACCTATCATACGCAATCTAGACGATTTAGCCATAAAAGCAAGCATAATACATAATGATAGCGTCGCTCCACCTCCACCAACTAAAAATAAATTGACTGCCTCACTTGTGTAGATAAAAGAAGCCATCCCACCATTTGCCACTGCTTGTTGATTTTGCGCAATAGCTGGTAATGTAATTGCAATTTGAACAGGATATAAAACCCAACTTGAAATCCCAAAAGTATACAAAAAAGAAAAAGCCAAAAAATTAATAATCACAAATCCCCAGAAGCCACCACCTAACTGAATTAACGGTTCAAATAAACTGTTAATGACCTCCGAAATATTAATTCCTAGTTGGAAGGTAAAGAACCAACCAATTAATAAAATTAAAGTAATTGGAATTAAGGTGTTGAACCACACTGCCACAAAGTCTGGAATTGCAGATTCTTCCCCAATCAATTTCCATTTAGAAAACAAATTCATAATCATACTGACAAACAGACCTGCAATTAATGCGACAATCATACCGCCAGTCCCAAACAGATTCAAATCAAAAGAAATGATCCCTTCTTCACTAATGTGTGGTGAAATAATCAGTAGAAAAAACGCAACACCAGCTAAACCTGCTTGTTTTTCAACATCCGTATGTTTTTTATGCTTCATTACTGACTGAGGAATCAAAAAAGATAAAAATAGTGAGAATAACCCAAAAGAAAAAGTGCTAATCATTGAAAGATCTGGAAATTGCTGCCAGTAATCATGGATAATTGAAAATATCGTGGCAAATGATCCAATAAAAACTAACGGCATTGAAGTTAAAATTGCATCTTGAATGGATGCAACCCAACTATTTTTAGCTATCTTATTCACTTTAGGAGAAAAACTATCCGTCATCCAAGTCATGAATCTATCCATTTTTTTCCACTCCCATTCTTTGGTAGAGTTTAATGATTTCTTTCATCACATTCATTTCGGACATCACCGTCATTAAAGTATCTTGCGCATGCCCAAATAACGGAGAATAAGGAATCTCAATGCCTTCAGCTTCCTTTTGCAATGTATCTGTTTGTGCCCGATGTGCTGCTACAATTTCTTCATTAGCGGATGCCATTAAAGAGTCGACTTCTGTAAAGATACCATTTGAAGCTTGATCAACCGCTTGAAAAATAGCCTCACGTGCATTTCCAGCATGTAAAATCACTTGCATCGATAGTAAATTCAATTCATCTCTATTCACTGTTTCCATTAATCTTCCTCTTCTTTCAATGTTTGTTGAGCAAAATCGATTAACCCATTCCCATCCAAAGCACCATAAATCCGTTGCGGAATCAAGCCATATTTAATGCCTTCAGATGCTCCAATCGTTTCAACTTCATCCAACATATACTTCAAATGAGGAGCGATTAACAATAAATCATACCCTGATAAATTTTCTGCAAGTTCTGATTCACTACGTGCTTTGATTTCATAATCCAATCCCTTCTTCTTCGCTGCTTTTCTTGCAGCCGCTGCCATAAAGCCAGATGAAGCTCCCGCTCCACACACCAATAAAATTTTTTCGCTCATCACTAATTCCTCCTACTATTTTTTGATACATTAATCATAACAATAATAGAAAACGGATACATTTATTTGTTTTTCCTAATTATAGGAAGATTTTCCATAAAATTATTTACTGATACATCTAGCAGTCAAATCATATTTTTAGCAAAGTAACTAATACTTTTCTTCTGAAAAATTTTCCTCTCAAATTATTGGCTTATATCAAAACATTATGTAATAATGTTATATCTACTCTTAATGAATATTTTAAGGAGCACCGCGCATGAAAAACTATAAATTAGTTCTATTAGGTATTTTTTTTTCAATCATATTTATTTTACCGTTCTATACTATCTCTAAAGGAACTTTTTATTTAATTCAAGGAGATGACTATCCTTTCCACATGGGTCGTATATTTAGTACCATTCAAGAAATTAAACAGATGAATTTCTTCTCATCAACCACATTTTTTGGAGAAAAAGAACTTCTTTATGGAGCAAATATTTTTTATCCCACCCTCACAACCATACTGCCCATCTCGTTACTTTACTCTTTTACTCATTCGGTTGTGAATGCTACATATAGTTACATTGTTCTTATTAACATTTTGACTTTTGCAATTGGTTATAGAGCGGCTCATTACCTTATTCCTCTAACCATAAAAGATAAATCAACTACATTTTATATCAGAAGTGCATTTCTATTTGCTTTTCTCTATCTTTTTTCTGCCTACCGTTTCCTTTGTATCTATGAAAGATTTGATTTAGGTGAATTTTTTTCATTATCTATGTATCCTCTTATATTTGCAGGGTTCTACAGTATCTTTTTTGATAAAAATCGAAAAGGTTACTGGTTAGCAATTGGTATGTCGTTACTTGCCTACTCTCATATCTTATCGCTGTTTTTATGTACCACTATATTGATACTACTCTATATTGCACTCTTATTCACTAAACAAATTACTTGGCCATCAACCCTTTCCTTCATAAAGGAGGCTGCATTGGCTATATTTTTATCTGCATTTAGTTTAGTGCCATTATTGAATGAAATGCTTACACTGGGTATACGCTCTGTAAAGACACATGTTTTACAAGAAGAAGCCTATAATCCTCTCCTTGTACTTGCTAGCTCCGCCATAAATTATTTAGGTTACATGAGTATGGGTTTCCTGTTATTAGTGACGCAACTATTTATCTTGATCTCTTTTTTCCGCAAAGGAAAAAAATCTATCTTATATAAAAACAAACTCTTATTTTTCTGTTCCGTTTCTAGTTTATTGCTTACACTAGGACTTACCACCTTATTTCCCTGGTTTATTGTTCAATATACGCCACTAGTTATGATTCAATTTCCATTTCGATTAATGGCCTTTATCACAGTATTTGGCTTGTACATCTGCTCGATTTTATTCACTCAATGGTCCTTTAAGAAAGGTACCCTATCGAAAAGAAAATATGTTGGATTCATCTTGGTGATCGTCGTTCTATCATTTGGTAGTATTTTTGGCTTAAAAATCGAAAGAAGTAACTTACGTACGATGGTTTCTGATCAAGACATTATTTCCTCAAAAAGGTACCAAAAGTCTGTCAATAAAGACTATTTCCCTAAAAGCATCACCTCCGAAGAATCTAAAAATATTGTCGAAAAAATCGGTTATGTCAACGGCGTTAAAACTCTTATGGACTATTCTTCAGACAAGCGGGCTTTCACTTTGACATTGACCGATGGAACAAATACGGTAATAACACCGATTATTTCTTATAGCGGTATCGAATTATATGACCAAAACGGCAACAAATTACCTCAAAATGATTCTACTTCTAAAACAATATCGGTGGAGTTGCCTAAAGGCGAGTATACAATTTATATCAAAGAAAGATGGACTACCTTAAAAACATTTAGTTTTATCGTTAGTTTACTAGCTACTGGATTCGTCATTATAGAATGGCGCAAATCAAAAAATGAAACAGAAGAATGATCTTCGCTTATAACAAGTACACATGAACGAATCAGTTGAAGAACGCATCATTTACTCCTTTTACTTACAACTATTTTGCAGACTTAAAGGAAAAAAGCTGAAACAAAAGTAAAAGCTCTCTTTTTCTATCTCCTAAAACTGAATAAACGTTGAGAACAAAAACAACTCTTACATAAATAAGGGGTAAATCACGAAAATTATTTTTCAAATTTTGGTGATTTGCCCCTTATTTCTTGCTGTTAAGCACTTCTGTCTCAGCCTCTACTTGTTGAAATCAAATATATATTTCTTGACTTATTATTATCAAATGATAATATTATTATATGATAATAAAAAGGAGAAAGCACATGAATAAAAAATTAATTGAACTTTTAGGAAATCCTACGATTGCTCAAATTTTACTAGCGTTTGAAAATACACCTGAGCTATCCCCTAAAATGTTACTATCGCAATTACCTGATATTCCACAAGCCACTCTATATCGTTATATTAATAAATTACATCAAAATGACATATTAAAAATTGCGAATGAACAACAAAAACGTGGCACCATTGAAAAAACCTATACTTTAAATGTACAACTTTCTGAAAAAAATTTGGAAAAAATGGCGAAAATAACTCCTCAGCAGTATTTTGAACTATTTTCTAAATTCACAGTAGGTATCTTAGAAGAATTTAATAATTATGCACAGAAAGAAAAATCAAACATTATTGAAGACGGCACAGGTTTTTCAACTGTCCCAATCTACGCCACTACAGACGAATTAGAAAAGTATAGTCAAGAAATTAAAAAAATTCTTGAACCAGCGCTTATTAAACAGAACAATGAGCAACAACGACACAATTTCGTTATGATCGTTACACCTCCAAAAGATGATGATTTCATTGAAAAATAAGAAAAGGAAAAAACGACGTATGATATTATTATCCTTCATTGCAATATTAACAATAATCTTGCTAATATTTGGGAGTCGCATTTATATACTAAGCAAATCAACGAAAGGCGAACAAATTCCTTCTACAAGAACACAGCAAGCATTAATCGTACTAGATGTTCAAAAAGATACTATACAAATTCCTCAGTACAAAAACCAATCCGAGGTTATTGATCATATAAATAGCGCGATTGATTATGCCCTTGAACGTGACGTATTTGTTATTTACGCTAAGCAGGAAATTAGCAATCCGATTGATTTAATTCTTTCAAGCGGTCTATATAAAAAAAATACTTCTGGAACTGAGTTAGCAGATTCATTAACGATTGCGTCAGATACTATTTTTCCAAAAAGTTCAAATGATTCATTCTCAAATAAAGAGTTTGAAAAATTCCTTGCTAAAAATAATATTGGTGAACTTTATTTAGTAGGTGCTGATGCTTCAGCATGTGTCCTAAAAACCGCTCTAGGCGCTCGAAATCGAAATTATAAAGTAAATATTTTAACAGATTGCATTTTTTCGATTGATAAAACATATCTTACAAAGGCTATGAAAGAATACAAAAATAATGATATTCGTTTATTACCAAGCTCAAAGTTGCCTTAGCATGACTGATTATCTGGGTAAATAGTTGGTAAATTTGATACCAAAAAAAGCCGAAAAGATGAGAATCTCTTTGGCTTTTTAATATAAATATAACATAATTTTTTTACTACTCTAAGTGCTTCTATTTTCTGAAAATAAAAAGGATGCTTTTCCAAAACTTGAAGATATCCTTATATATAGTAGGTCGTGACTAAGTGTCAATCTTTGTAATACAGCATAATTAAATTTTTTCACCGCCATACACCTCTTTTCTCCGCCATTTCATAGCATTTGGCGGAGAAAATCAAACTTTGGCAGAGAAAACTTTAGCATTAATTAAATTTTACTGTACACTAAAAATTTCAATAGACTATTCAACACTTTTTAACTGAATAATTTCACCGATACCTTCTATATCAAGCGCTTCTGCAATCCTAATTAAGTGATTGATTTGGATACGTTGTCTTTTACCATTTGCCAGTTCACTTAATCTAGCCACTTCAATATCAGATAATCGAGAGAGTTCACTTAAAGAAATGTTGTGTTGATCCAATAAATTATGAATCTTGATCTCTAACTGTTTTTCTTTCAAAATAACCATCCTCTGTTACTATTTAACTACAAATATAGGACTCAAAGAAAGTAAGATAGCAATACTAATATAGATTATACTCAACAAAAAGAATACTTTTAGAAAAAAATTACTGTTTCAATCGGATAATTTTCGAAATATCCTCAATTTCTAACGCATCAGCGATTCGTTCGATATGTTCAAAGTAGATACTTTTTCTTTTTCCATTTGTAAGATTACTTAAATTTGAAGGCTCTATTCCAGATAGACGAGCAAGTTCTCTTAACGACATATTTCTTTCAGCCAATAAATCATTTATCAGAATTTCTACTTTTAAATCAGTTTTATTTTTATTCATCCAAATTCCTCCTAATTAACAAAAAAACGTTGTCTACATAAACATGATATAGTAGAATAAACTTATATCGTTGTTCAATTAGACATGAATTTGTAAAGGAGGACTATAGCATGATAGAAATTAAAAAGAATAATTTGACTAAAAATAACCATCCCATTAAAACAATCGTTCATCAAGATATTTACGCTTTATATGATTTACTGGAGCGACTGAGTTCATGGAATGAGCCCTTAAGTCTATTAAGTGGCTATTTTGGAGAACAAGAACGACCGTTGAATAAAAGGAAAGTAGTCAAACAATATTACGCTTATTCAAAACTGTTTGAAACATTCTATACGGATTTTCAAGAATTATCTGAGATGATGGAGCAACAGCTTAGTGAACTCAGAAAAAAAGAGAAGTTACGAGGATAACATATATTTAAAATAAACTTCGAATAATCTAAATAAAAGACACCTTCCAAAAACTGGAGAGTGTCTTTTATTGTGCTAATCGAATTCTCTGTCATCTATTCTAACAATCAATTTTTTTCCAATACTATTTCTGTTTCTCCTAGATGTACGACGACTTCATCCGTAACATTGTAAGCTGTATAATCAAAAGTCATTTGATAATAATTCTTCCCATCTTTTGTAACATCCATAAATGATTTACTCATAAATTGTTCTTCTTCACCATTCACCTTCACGGAGATAAAATTCTCATCAATTCTATGATTCATGTCGGGAACATCCGAGTTACTAAAAGTAACAATAAATGAAGTCGGAAGTTCTGTCCCCTCAACTTTTCCTTTCCATTCATTACTCATTGGTAAGAAAGAAGTTTCGTCAAATTGTTTTATCTCTTTTGTTTCAATCGGTAATGTCCATTCTCCTGTGATAGATTGAACATCAAGATCAAGAACCTGCTCACCTGGTTCTTGTTGATCGAAATCTATTTTTTTCATTGACTGAATTTGAGTGATTTCGATTACGGCGTCCTCTAAAGTAGGAAGTTCTTCCATTTCGTAATCTAATGCATATTCTAAATCGATCGTGTTTGTTT
>JAEBDU010007608.1:0-39079 GCA_016802625.1 Heliconius numata | reverse complement strand
TGGAGTAAGGTGAGAGACTGATCCAGCACGAATTATAATACTGACCCGACTGTAAAATAAAATATTTTTGAGAAATTTTTAGAACTTGATGTAAATGTATGATGTGTGTAAATGTATGATGTAAATGTAAATAAAAAACAAAACATTCTTTGTTCAATTATGACATTACAAACACTTTATATTGAATTTCATTTGAATCTAGTCAAGTTACGTAGAAATATCAGTAGTTTTAGTAGTAGATAATGTAAGTTTCAGAACCATCTTAAATGGTAATCTAATATTACGCTATATTTTGGCCTAGTGAGGTCACTCGGTTCCTCAATTAATTTTGACTCTCTTTATAGTGTCAAAAAACGCCGTTCTTGAGATATAAACGGCCATATCATTTGTGGAAATGATATGGCCGAAACAGTGGAAATACGATTTCAGTAAATCAAGGTACTGTAGATATGAACTTCTATCAACTATACACGTGTATAATTAATTCCTGAAATTAATAAATTTGTGGGACAGACGGATGGACAATAAAGTGATCTTATAAGGGTTTCTTTTCTCCTTGAAAGGTATGGAACCCTATAAATCCGCTCAATTGCGAGTCATACTCGTCTACCGAGAGTTCCATACCAAATTTATTTCAAACCTTGACAAATTTCTTAATTTCACTTACAAGCAAACAAACAAACGGACAAAATGCTCTTGGAAGCGAAAGCAAAGTAATTTTATATTGATAATTTCTTCTATAAGAGTATAAAATGAAGAGTCTAATATCAAGACACTCTTCTGTTTACGAATTTCGAGACGGTGAGTTGAGTAGTAAAAGGAAAAGAGAATAAGACATTCCTATTAGGAGTCGAATTAACACACATTCCTGTCTTACTGCGCGACAATAGCGTATAACTTACTTATACACGGTACTTACATTGTGGTGCAGAGACCACCGGTTATGCCCCACTCGTGATGAATGATAGAGCCGGCACAAGACGAAACGTCACCATCGCTAGTTGTCATACGTAAAGCTAGCGCATACGGGAACTCGCCTTCGTTTGCCTCCCATCCTGAGACGATCCTGCCAGAGCTGACTGTTGGGAAGGAAGAAGATTTTTCTTAATTATTATTAAGTAATTTTGACTGAGCTTTTGACAATATTTCATACTAGTTAAGTACCGCAAGGAAGTTAAAAAGGGGTAGGAAACTTAAATAATTTTTTATCTAAAGTTGAACCTTGTAGTAGGTTGAGGTATTAAGTTATCTATCTGTTATTATTACATATATTAATTAAACTTTTCTTTGATAATTTTATAAAATGACTCTTCGAATATACTTTGTAACCGCGTTATGTAGTTTTAATTTTTAGCCCCCGATGAAAATGGAATTGTGGTGTAAGTTTAACATGTCTGAACATGTGTGTGCTTGTATCTGTCTGTGGTAAAATAAAATATAATTTTACCGCACAAGAATTCTATAATTCTCTCTAAGTTTTCTCTATTTTGTTAGGCTACAATATAAAAATCAGATCCAATTAGCAACGGGCTTTGAAAACTATTGTTACCTCTAATATCAGCGACATCCGCACTTGGGGCTGCAGATGCCTGAAACATAAATGTTACTATTAAATTACTACGTCCAAGGACGAACTTGGACAGTATTAATCCTACAAATTGTATCTTTTCTTAATAAGGTTTTTATTTCCTAAGCGTGGATTAACCCTTTAAAAATGTTAAGAAAATCACTATCAAAACGTCTGAACCTGGATATGCGCCTACTAACCCAGGTTTTGGAAGCTGAAGGTAACGCCTATGATCCTAGAATACCATCCAGGCACAAGAGGATGAACTAATGCATAATCCAACCATGTTGAAACAGAAGAGGTATTTGATACTTTGCAGTATGTGACTTGCATTAAGAATATAAATTTTAGATTTTTAAAGCATAGGAAATGGTGCAAAATATTAATATTTTTTTTAAAGAATTAATTTTAAGGATTAATGTAATCGAAAATTAATAAGATAATATATCTCAGTGTGTATGTGTCTACATATTTGAAACAAGATTCATGTATTACATTTATAAACCATTACTAACGAAGATAAGAGGTTTTTCCGCTAATGTATTAGTTGTTGTTGTGATAAATATTTATGTTTTAGTTTTAAGGACTTTAATGAATAATATACAAATTTCATAATAATAAACGACCCGTAATAACTCGGCGTCGAGTTAAAATCGTTAAAAGCGAAATGATATTATTTTTTTGCATTGCTTAGAGTTTTTTAGCTTTACGTTGTATCTCGCACATAGCAGTGTAGGCAGAGGGAACCTTTAAACCTAGTGTCAAGACTCCTATTTTCTATTAAGACACTTCTGTTTTTCATTTTCTTTGCGTGTTGAGTGGCGGAACTCAACGCTGTGTTTTGCCTCGTTATGAAACATACTAGATATTTTACTTCTTCGAGTGACGTACTAATAACCTGGCGTAAAATGAAAAAGCGGGGAACGGAAGTATGTTACCACTAGGTTCCCTTTTTGCACCTGCTTATCATGCTAAGTGTGGATAAAAAATAGTACGAATTTCGAAACGTAGGTGGGCCAGGACTCGATGACAGTGATGACTAATTCATCTCTCAATTATAGAAATACTACATGTTACTCGCTATCTCGTTCATATAGAGAAAGAAGGGAAAATGTAAAAATACTATGAATTTAAAACATCGGTTTTCAGCAAATGTTTCCCAACTACCTCTCCGCCAAACTTCATTTTTATTTGGTAGTTTCTCATTTCCAATGTTATTTTCGATATATTGTTCTGGCACGGGGGTAAAAAGGAAAATATGTTTATTGTTTATATTATTGGTAAAAATTATTGCAAAATTTATAATTTTCTTCATTTCATACAAAATGAGTAACATTTCTTAAAATTGAGTGACTTATTGACTGGTACCTACAAGTACCGTACAACTACAATCCTGGAATTGGTACCAAAACTAGGAGTGCGCGTACGACTTGCACTTGACCGATTTTTATTATTTAAAATAGGCGCAGTGTATGCTATTACAAAGAATATACGATACAAATCAATAAAAAAATATTTTGAATAGGATCATGTCGAAGGTAAGGGTAAGATATTCCGTTTTCTGGTTTTCTAAGTTCTCGACACCGCGTGAGCTCGCTTAAACCAAATATATAAAACAATAATAAAGAAACTTACCCCAACGGCCAAAAGGAATGCAATAGCTAACATCATCTTTACTATGAGTACTAAATTTGATCAAGAGTTCCCTATTTTATTGAATTTTGAATGATAACGAAATTGATTACGAGACGCATTATCTCTTAATTGTTTATTTAAAGTTGCAATTTTGTAGATTTACATTAAAGTTTTTTACTTAAACAGTTCAGAATATGAAAGAAAATCGCGTTCTTTATCACTACTGTTACGTTGCTTTATTATTGATAATTCATCAGTCAATTAATTTTATGAAAATAATAAACACAAAATTTGATTAATTTTAAAAATGTTGGCAAAAGGTAAATTTATCTCATTACATCTTAAAAGGGGTAGGGTAGGGTAGGGTAAGTGAAGCAATGTAGAAAAATCATTTTTTTTTCTTTAGTTCTGTTCTTGAACTTGAATAAACTGTTCTTATTCGGTGTTATTAGATGAAAAGATATTTAGTTTATAAAAATATTGGACAAAAAGAGATATAAGAATTTTATAGTATAAAATTTACCAGATGGCCTATCAAGAAATGTATTGAAAGAAAGCAATAGGTCCCGGTCGTCAGAAATGATTACAAACGAGCAATTACAGAGAAAGAATTCCTATTCACACGTAAGAAAGTAATTCTAATTATAGATAATCTCCGTTGAAAATACTCTGAATACTGAACCTATTTCTAAGACTGTTTTGCAAGTCTCATTGAAAAGGTAATCCGATGCACGAAATATTCTGATTAACCCATTTAGACCCATACTCCAACTAGCAGTAAATAAATGTTTTTTTGGTAATAATTGATAGATATCGAGGTAAGAAAATAAAAAACGTAAAAATATATATTTTTTTTTATTTAAATATAAAAAAATGCCGTCCTTAAATGGGGCCACTGGGCACATGTAGTATGTAAATTTTCAAAACTATTTTTGCGACACGAAATGTTTTATAACACTTTTTACACTATCAACGCGTTTTTTATGGCACATTGCACATCTCAGTTGCTAGAAAAATTTTTAGGAGTAGTGGTCTACCCTGTGGTGTTGCAGACTCGGTACTGCAGAAGCTGCTGGGCGCATAAATACGTTGATGTTTTCGTCTCTTAAATCGTGACGAGCGATGTAACGAAAAAATCAAGCTAATCTATCCTGTTTGTATTGGTTAGCAAGTGCAGGTGCCGCGAATTTGCAACAGCGAGATCCTATGTATGTGGATAAAACCCACCACCATTTTTTGCCACGTACAGTATTGCTATACAGGTAAAAAGATTGATCAGCCTGATCAACCCTGCCCATACCACACTGTCAAACCTTCGCACTAATAAAATTTGGTTGAATTGGTAAAAGCAGTAATCAAAATCGGCTCGGTTTTTCTTTTCATATCCTTTACTGCTGAGTTTCATCTTTTAACAATTCTTACAATTTCTCAAGACGACCTTGTATATTAGTCGTAGTTGGGTCACTTTTATGCCAACGGGGTTGCTCAAGATTACGGTTCCTCTACGTCTCTTAGCAAAAGGTTGATAATTGCTACTGTCTCAATTTTCATTGCTTCTGTTAGTAAGCAGGCAGATTAGCAGTGCTTTGTATATATTGTTATCATCTCCTTCTTCGTCGATTACCACACCTGGTTCTAGAGGCAGCGCAACTAAATATACTTTTTACTTAAAAATAAACTTGATCAAAAATTACACAGTCATTTTTGGATGAATTCAAGGGAGGTATCCCACTAGGGACAGTTGGAAGATTTTTATATATTTATTATTATAATGTATTTAGTGACGACTGCAACGATTAAGAATGAAGATGCCAGTCACCTTCAAATCATCTGTTCATTGTGCTATAGAGGGTCCTACACTACGCTTGCCTAAAGACAAATTACGCGTTAATTATTTATTAATTCTAAATTATTATTATAAAGTGATTTACAGCTAATGCGTGTTATACTAGATTTAATACATCGATACGTATGTACGAGTATGTATATACATATGATTTCAGTTTTCGTGACTAGAGCCAGCTTCGATTTGGGATTCGATTTAGGCTGAAAATCTTCTTTCATTGTCAAATGCTTCATATATTTCTGCGTCACAACAGAGTTGTTAATCAAAAACATAATTGAGAAAATTATTTATTGTTATTTAAGATTGAGATATAATAACATTTTACATGTGCTATGAATATATAATGTAATCGGGGAATGAATTATTTACATTCCCTATCATTCTTTCTCGTTTTCACGAGGTTTCATCAGACTAAAGCAGGTTGATATATGCGGGATACAGCGCGAAGTTTAAAAAGGACGAAATAGTTTTCAATCGTTTCAAGGTACTTTTACAGGACATCGCCTCTAATGTTGTTTAATGTTGTCGGGTAGAATATTTACTCTCCCAATTTCTTAAAGTCTGAGGAGAAAGAATAAAATATAGTGTACAATCAATTTTGACATTTTTCTAAAATATCAGATATAAATCTGGTAATTTATGTGAAGATGAATGTTTTCGGTAATTTGATACTCGCGCGTGTATTTCCTTTGTACAGGTTGTATCGAAACAAGTAAAGGTGCTTTGTGATAATATTACTATATATGGTGGTAAAATTTATTCAAAAAGTTTTTTTAAAATTACAGTAGCACTTGTAAAAAATTAAGCGTCAGCACTTTCTACAACTCGAACTTGTTCCACATCAACTCCTGCAAAACTGTCTTCCTCTTTAACATCAATTGATTTGGGATCCCAGTCGAAGTTGATGCCAGTGACTTCCGATAACCAATCATGGTAATGTCCAGGACGGACGTAACCTAAAAATGAAGGTTAAATATTATAAATATTATATTAGTCTATATTTTTTTTGTATTTTGAATAAATATATATGTATCTATTTGCTATTCTTTTTTTTATATATTAAAAGTATTATTCCACATTGAAGATAGACAAATATTTAGCTATTTTTTATTTTTATTCTCATAATAATAACTGATGATGATAATAAATATCTACGTAATAGAAAATTGTAAATTCCTCTCTACATAGAAAAATTTGAACAAAATATAATCTACGTAGGTTGCTGTGAACGTATGGCTTAGTAATTAGAGCACTTGAACCATTTCTAAGAGGTACGGGTTCGAGTTTTGCTACGTTCGAAAATTTATATGTTTTCTAAAATATTTCTCCGTTAAATTGTATTAATATAAAACATTACCTGTCGGCGTGTGTGCTTCACAGCCAGATCCAGTAGCGAAAGAGGTTACCCCTACTAAAGTAGGTGTTCCATCAACGTCGTCTACTACAAGAGGAGCACCGCTATCACCCTGTGAAATACATATAAGTTCATTTTACCCATCAGAAAAGGTGCAAAGGGCGGCGTTGAGTTCCGTTACTAAACACGCAATGCCTCCAGAATTCGGCGGAAAGGGGCAAACGGAGTGTCTTAGCACTAGGTTTCTTCTGCCTACCCTGCCTGATTTTTTTTCACTTCATGATGTTTATCCATACCTGTATTTCGTGTGACGCAGTTACGCGATACCAATAACGTAAACAATTACTTCTATAAAAATACTACTAAAGGTTAAACAACTTTGAACTTTATCGTCAATACCTACGGCTCGATTTCGGAATGAGGCGTGTGCGGCGGTGTCCCTTTGATAGGTTTGTGTGCGTGCGTCGTCCTTAACAATTGGCGTTTTATTTTACAACGATAATTTTATTATTTATTTTGTTTGAAAAAAAACTTTTTATTGTTCAAACTTTTTCAATTTTGTTTTTCTATAAGAAAACTCTTCTTTTCTTATTTAAAAACAAGATTTTGAATTAAGCAGTAGCACATTTATAAATTTGACTTTTAAAAAATTGTGGACATACACAAATTATAGATAACTAGCGACCCTCTTGCGGCTTCGCCCGCTTTTACTACTGGATTATTCATATAATTTATGTTTGCAAAGCACTTAAGATAATGTGAAAATTAATTAAACCCTAATGCAACCCGCATTTTCGTAGTTTCAATAAGGATTTTTCAATTGTTTTACACAGCAAGGATTTTTTAGTAGATACCGTAATTTTAAATCTGTGCTACTAATCTTTTCAAGTACTTATTAAAATATATTTAAATGACTATTTTTAAACGGAAGAAATTATAAACAAAAACCTACCTACTAATAACTACAATAAAAAATATGAAACCAAATATATCGCGCTGAAATAATACATTCAACTCGAATTATCCAATTCGTGCAAACGCATCTAAATCTTCGTTGCTATAAAGGCAGGCGGTTTTCGAGCTTGTGGTTAATGCTGTAGAGGGTATTCTGTCCCTGACGAAAAGCAAGCACTATGTGGCTGCCTGTGAGGAAAATTAAATAGAATGCATCGGCCGGGAATCGAGCCCGGGCCGCCCGCGTGGCAGGCGAGCATTCTACCACTGAACCACCGATGCGTGTAAGGCAGGCGGGCGCGGCGGACGCATGGTGAGTGGCGAGCCGTTTCGCAGCAAGGATTTTTTGATATTGTAACAACTTCTAAAGTACGTAATAATATGAAAAACAGTAAAAGACAGTTTTGATCTACGTTAAATGGCCAACGTAACTAATATACTTATTTATATGCTGAGAGTAAGGGATAAGTAAAACTTGAGGAGATATAGCTGATGTGTGAACAGCGTGATGTGTTAACAATTAAACGCGTTTTTCTCTAAAACTATTCGCAATTTCGAAATAGTGTAAAAAGCAAATTTTATCTTCGTTTAACGTAGAAAATTAATAAAGTATTTTAAAGGATAAGGATTAATACCATTATGAAAAAATATCCCTCACAATAAAAAATATATTGAAATTACAATTTTTAGACAGAAATATGATCACTAAACGTTATTCTTAAAAGATACGAATATGCTATCGCGGACTTTTTTGTTGATCCTATTAAGAGGAACAATACTCCAGTACATTATTTTCATGTAGTACTTACCATTAAAGCAGCGCATGCGCGAAAGTGTCTCAATGGATAGGACTTTATACACATTTATCGTACTTATGGTAATTTACATAAGAATGTACAAATAATAAACTATATATAAACCTTCCCTGAGAAATATTCGACCTAATGGTGAAAACCGCATCCAAATCCGTTAGGTGGTTTAGAAGAAGAAGAGTTAGAAAGTTCAGACAGACACGAAAAGCGACTTTGTTTTATAAGATATAGGATAGGATAGGATTACATTTTTGAAATTTAGTTGAAAGCCAAAGCCAGAAAACTGATCATACTTATTTAAATATTGTTAAATTCTAACAATAGTAATATTGCTCTTTATTTATGGCGTTCCGAGCGTGCCAATTCAGCACTAATCACTTCGCCAGTGTCACGTTGAATGGAAAACACACACACAAGGAGAATGTACGGTAAAACAGATAATATAACGCAATAGGAGAATGCACGTTAAAATAGTAATATTGTGCATACATTATAATATGTCAACAAATGTCAAACTGATAATTTCTTTCTAACAGAAAGAAATCAGGTAAATTACAGAAACTCATAACTTCTACTTGAAAATCAAGTTGAATCCAAGAAAGAAATACTTACGTCGCATGGAGATTGGCTGGTTACGTTGTAAGCCATCGAGCAGATAGTAGAGTCGGCAACAAGGGGAGAGTTGAAAAAGTCGGCTCTGCACTGCTGGTTTGACATACCAACGACGTACACCCAGTTAAGGACCTCGGGGTATTCACCTGTAGAAGAATGATAAAAAAATATAAATAATAATCTTTTATATATAATAAAACAGTAACAATATTTTGTCTGTACATTTAATATTTTTGACTGAAATGAATAAAGGGATACTTAAAAAGAATAATAGAAAGCAAAAATATATTTTTTTAATTTCTTGTCTGTCTGTCTGTGTGTGTGATAAAGTTAATCTTCGAAAGTACTGAACGATTTACTTCAAATTTTCAACAATTGCTTTGTTTTAACTCAACCTGTAACAACACGAGTTTGCCTGCAAATATAAAGCTATACTTATACTTATAATAAATCTATATTTGTTTGTGATAAATCTGTCTTTTTAACCGACTTTTAAAACAAGGAGGAGGTTCTCAATTAAATATTTTCGATTCGATATTCGATTCGAATTATTTTGACTTCGATTTCGATACTGGATTATTCGATTCGATTTGGGTATTTTTTGTAATATGCAATCGTTACAGTTATTTTACAAAGAATATTATAAGTCCTTACCCATAGCAATAACATTGTAATGTTAAATGTCTTTAAGGCTGTTTCTGAACGAGTAAATTAAATTAGTCATTGACATCAACACATTTGATTGTCAGTAAATTCTGTTTATTAAATGAATAATCATGCAGTTCAAGCCGGCGAAGCCGCTGGCAGGCCGCGTATACAATATAACAAAATAGAATGATAAAAAATATATAACAAAATTTTATAAATGTATAAAGTAAGAGGATATTTTTAAATATTTTTTTATGTTATCACTACGGACATTATGTGGTCTGTAGCTGTATTACTTTATCAGAAAAAAATAATAAAAGGAGGTTAATAAAAATATCTATAATTTAAATTTGAATAAACCACAATTGCGTAACCATCAGTGGCGTATTGAGGGTGGGGGTGCGGCCAAGGGGGGGCATCATGTTCCAGGCGCTACTCGCAAAGGGGCACGGAATGGTTCGCAAAACTATTTTAATATTATGTATTCAATATATATGAAATCAAACGGGTTCTTCTGGGGGGCGCTGAAGAAATATTTTGCCCCGGGCGCGAGATAAACTCGCTACTCCACTGGTAACCACGACAAGTTGTGGGTTCCCACTCGAGAAAATGAAATATTTAATTGCAAAACGCTGCATTGATATTTACCACACTACACGCAATGCCTCCAGAATTCGGTGGAAAGTGGAGAGTGGAAAGTCTTAACACTCCCTCTGCCTTCACTGCTACTTGCGGTATACAGCGTTTAACAAACACCGTTCACTTGTATTGCACTCAAGCGGAGTGCGGACGATTTCTAGGCCGTTGCTGTCGGAATAATGGAAGAATCCCTTGGTTCTCGTAACCCCGGTACTAATCGAGGAAGAGCACCGTGAGGTTTTAGTGGCTTACATTTGACGACCCATTAGTCCCACATAACCCGCTCGAATCCCTACTCGGGTGTCGTACCAGTAGCTTTTACTGGTACGCCACCCGATGTTGTCACAATAAGAAAGGTTTAAGAATCGTTCTACGTACCACCACGCCAGAATGTCGCGTTCAAACCCCATCCGGCAACGCGTAAGAGAACGTCACCGTAATTAGCATTTTTCTGTGCACTGGCTTGAATCCTCAAGGGTTGAAGGGTAGCTAGAATTATAAATTGTATATATTATATTACTTTTATATTATTTGGTGGTTTAATTTTTTGAATTTAGAAATGTGAATCTACAATTATTTTCTTTTTTAAGTAATAAAAGAATAAACAATATTTACCAGAGTATTCAAGGAAGCGGTTGAACTTGAGGAGACTGATGTCGTTGGCTTGTAAGAACTCTCCCTGGATAAAGCTTGGTGGATGGTAAAAGTCTGTAGTTTCAAAAATTGCTTTTGGAGTAAGGAGAGAGACTGATCCAGCACGAATAATAATAGAGACCCGACTGTAAAATAAAATATTCTTGAGAAATTTTAGAACTTGATGTAAGTGAAGTTACCTATGTGTGTGAATATAAAGCAACATAATGATAATCACAATAAAAATAAAAAACAAAACATTCTTTATTCAATTAGGATATGTAATATACTTTTGAATTAAGTGAAGTCACATAGAAATATCCGTAGTTTCAATAGAAATGTAAGTTCCACAATCATCTTAAATATTAATTTGACTTTACGCTGTATTCTGGCCTAGTGAGGTCACTCCGTTCCTCAACTGTCAAAAAAGTAAGACATTGAAAAGAAAGTAAGACATTTCGAGTAGGAGTCGAATTAAGACACGTTTCTGTCTTACTGTACGAAAATAGCATTAACATAATTGTCTATTATACTTACATTGTGGTACAGTGACCAGCAGTTAAGCCCCACTCGTGATGAATGATAGAGCCGCTACAAAACGTCAGTCCACCATCACTAGTTGTCATACGTAAAGCTAGCGCATACGGGAATTCGCCTTCATTTGCGTCCCATCCTGAGACGATCCTGCCGGAGCTCACTGTTGGGATAGAATAGAAGAAGATTTTTCTTTATTATTGTTTACTGATTTTGATTGAGCTTTTGACATATTTCATACTAGTTAAGTACCGCAAGAAAGTAAAGAAGGGGTAGGAAACTTATATAATTTATTTAGTTTGAGGTATTAAGTTATGTTATTATTACATATATTATTTAAAGTTTTCTTTGAACATTATGTAAAATTACTCTTTGAATATAATTATGTACTTTGTGATTATGTTATGCCATTTATAATTTTTAACTCCATGTCACAAACATGTCAGCCATTTAAAGATTATAAGATCAAAGATCATACGATCTCTTTTCTAGAGTTTTTTTTAAACTTTTTATAGCATATATATTATGCAATCTTAATTGATTATCATAATATAAGTTCACCGTACAAGAATTCTTTAATTCCCTTTAAGCTCTATCTATTTTGTTAGGCTACAATATAAAAAAAATCACATCCAATTAGTAACGTGCTTTGAAAACTATTGTTACCTCTAATATCAGCGACGTCCGCACTTGGGGCTGCAGATGCCTGAAACATAAAATTTATCATTAAATTACTGTGTTAATTACTATGTTCATAGACGCACTTGGACGGTTTCCATGAGGCGCGGGGACTAATCTTACAAACTTTATTTTCTTAATAAGTTTTTTTCCTAAATGTGGATTACCACTTTATAAGTGTTAAGAAAAACTAAACCTGCATGAGCGCTTACTAACCAAGATTTTGAAAGGTCACTGGTGGCTTCTGTGGTCGCAGAATACCGCCCAAGCCCAAGAAGATAAACAAATGGATGATCCAACTAGTTTTATTATACATGACTTAATGCTGCGATACTATCTCGGCACAATCTTATTTTGGGTAGGTTTAGGTAGTACACATATGCTTTAACTAAACTTGATTTTTGATACTTTGCAGTATGTGACTTTGCATTAACAATATATTTTAGATTTTTAAAGTACACTGTTATTCAAAGGTGTACAATAAAATGTAATTGTATGTACTTATAAAGTTAAAGATAATTCGACGCCGATATTTCAATGATAATCAGATGCCTATCTATAGAAAGTATTATTTGAGTTAAAGTAAAAAATAGTATATAGGTGAGGACCCTCAGGAACACCGAATGTAAAAATGTTGATAAATCGTATATAATACTCAATCACGTCTAAAAATAAATGAATAGGTTAAAAATGGCTGAAGCCATTGCAACAAGGTACCTCACATATTGTGAAACATTATTATCGTACAAGTATATTGTGAACACTATATCGAAAGCTAAGTGTGGATAAAAAATAGTACGTATTTCAAAACGTAAGTAGACCAGGACCCGATGACAGTGATGAATTAGATTTGGCACGATGAGGATTATAGAAATACTAGATGTAACTCGCGATCTCGTTTATATAGAAAATGAAAATGTAAAAATGACAAAAACTATGAATTTAAAACATCGGTTTTCAGCAAATGTTTCCTAAGTACCTCTCCGCCAAACTTCATTTTTGTTTGGTAGTTTCTCATTTCCAATGTTATGTTCGAGATATTGTTCTAGCACGGGGGTATAAAAAGGAAAATATGATTATTGTTTATTGTACTGGTAAAAATTATTGTAAAATTCATAATTTTCATCATTTCATACAAAATGAGCAACATTTCTTAAAATTGAGTGACTTTTGTAGGTACCGTACAACTACAATCCTGAAATTGGTACCAAAACTAGGTGTGCGAGTACGACTTGCACTTGACCGATTTTTTTTATTTCCTATAGGCGCAATGTACGTTATTACAAAGAATATAACGAAACAAATCGATAAAATAATATTTTAGAAATATTCCGCGTCTACGGACCATAGCGAAGGTAAGGTCAAAATATTCCGTTTTCTGGTTTTTATTTAAGTTCACGACACCGAGTGAGCCCGCTAAAAGCAATAATAAAAAAATTATATGAAACAATAATTAAGAAACTTACCCCAACGGCTAAAAGGAATGCAATAGCTAGCATCATCTTTTCTATAAATAGTAAATTTCATTACGAGTTCGCTATTTTATTGAATTTTGAATGATAATGAAATTGATTACGAGACACATTATCTCTTAATTTTTAGTTTATGTCTCTCTGTCTAGATTATGTTTTTATTGGTAACTATACTTTTACTTTCCATCTTTAAATTCAGAGATCGGCATTACCCAATTTTGTAGATTTACATACATTCTGATTTGATTAACGCTAGCAAAGCTCATTATAGTTTTTTACTTCAACAAACAGTTCAGAATGTGGAAAAAATTCGCCGTCTTCATCACTACTGCTACGTTTCTTTATTATTATTAATTAATCTAAATTACGTAACTTTACAAAAATAAACAAAAAAAAAAATTTTTTTTTGGCAAAAAGTAAATTTATCTCATTATATTTTAAAACATGGATGACAGTGAAGGAATGTTGAAAAATATAGTTTTTTTTTCTTTAGTTCCGAACAGTTTATTCGGTGTTATTAGATTAAAAGATATTTCAGTTACAAAAATATTGAATAAGAAGAGACATTTACAAGTATAAAATTTACCAGATGGCCTAACAAGAAATGTACTGAAAGAAATCAACGGGTCCCGGTCGTCAGGGTTATGAAAGATTACAAACGATCAATTACAGAGAAAGACTTCCTATTCACACGTAAGAAAGTCATTCTAATTATAGATAATCTCCGTTGAAAATACTCTGAATAAATAATAGGTATTTATTCTAAGATTATCTTGCAAATTTTAATGCAAAGGTAATCCGATGCACGAAATATTCTGATTAAAATAAAACGCGATAGTTGTGGTTTCGATTCCCAATCATTCCCCAGGAAGTGAAATATTTAATTAAGAAATATCAATTTATTCGCTGAGGCTAAGTGCGGCGATAAGTTCCGTCACTCAATACGCAATGTCTCAAGAATTCGGCGGAAAGTCTTACAAACGAACTGAAGTGTCCTAATGGAAATGTCTAGATTTCCAGGTTCCCCGTGCCTTCCCTGCTATGAGCTGGAAGCGTGACACAGCGTTAAGTTAAAAAAAAAACACTTCAGACAGTCCAGACTAATCATTTCTCTTAATTGTGATATAAAAAAGATTAAAAAAGCAATTATATAGATAACATTGGATATAACAACCAAAAAAATGTCGGTTAAGATAAACAAACGAGCATGACAAATTAAATGAATTCTACTTTAGAAATAACACAAAAATTATGAATAGGACAATTTTTTGCTTTATCCCGCATATAGCAGGAAAGGCAGGGGAAACCTTAATAAAAACATACAAAATAATGTGAGACCCGCAAAGACTTAGTTATTATTTTATTTTATCAGTAGTCATCTATATAATTAAATTAATAAAATATTTCCTCTTTCCTTTCATCTATCCAAAGTAAAAATTAATTAGTTCTTATGAGCGCAAGATATCATTGAAACAGATTTTCATTAAAAAATGCGAAATATGTTCGTGGCGGAAGCTTTTTTTCTTTTTTCGAGTTCCGAGATATCTTAAGAATAGTGTAACTATTAAACTAAAAATTAATAATGTAATCTTAAATTCAGATTTAGAAGTGGCAAATACTTTTCAAATTTTTTTTTCTGATATATGTATTGAATTAACACGTTCACTGCCATCATCTCCTTCGGAAGCAGAATTAATACTAAAGACCCATGTAAATAGTTGTAGACAAAATTTTGTGTTTAAGAATGTGTCACCAGATGAAATTGTCAAAACTATTAAAAGCCTCAATTTAAAGAAAACTGGTGACTTATGGGGCATATCTGTTAAAGTTCTTAATTCAATTATACCTAATATTGCTCCTTACCTTGCCTTAATTTTTAACAATTGTGTAGAATCCGGTACTTTTCCTGACTTAATCAAATATAGCTAAAAAGTGCCGCTTTACAAAAGTGGAAATAGATCTGAGCCTGGAAATTACAGACCGATCTCTGTTTTACCATCCTTAAGTAAAATATTTGAAAAAATAATGTTCAATCAGCTCACAATTTTCTTAAATATTAACAATTGTTTCCATAGTGAACAATATGGTTTCACCAAAGGTAAGTCCACTACGGATGCGGGTGCTGCACTCCTAAAGCACATTTATGACGCATGGGAGAAGTCACAAAATGCTATTGGAGTATTTTGTGATTTATCCAAAGCCTTTGATTGTGTAGACCATGAAACTCTGTTATTAAAACTATATCATTATGGTATACAGGGTACTGCCCTTGATCTTATTGCCTCATATGCCTTGCCTAAACCGAAGAATCCAGAAGGTTAGTATAAATAATGTAAAATCATCTGGATCTCCTCTAAAGATGGGCGTTCCACAAGGATCTACTCCGGCCCTCTTTTATTTCTTATTTATATTAACGATCTGCCTTTTTATGTGAAGAACTTATGTGATATTGTACTTTTCGCGGATAATACCTCTTTAATATTTAAGGTTGACCGAAATAAAATAAACTATGACGAAGTCAATAGTGCATAAGCATATTCTTCGTTGGTTTGATGTTAGTAATCTAATGTTAAATGCTAAAAAAACTAAATGTATTGAGTTTACTTTACAAAATGTTAAAAAACATAATTTTAGTCTACTAATTAAAGGAGAAGCTCTTAATTTGTCGGAATCAGCTACTCTCCTAGGTGTAACTATAGATTCCAAACTCCAGTGGAATGCTCAACTGGAAGCACTTGCGGAAAAACTCAGCTCTGCCGCGTTTGCAATTAAAAAAGTAAGACAAATGACGGACGTTGAAAGTGCCCGACTAGTCTACTATAGCTATTTTCATAGTATTTTATCTTATGGAATGCTGCTATGGGGCAGTGCTGCAGATATCAATTCAATATTTATTCTCCAAAAAAGAGCCGTGAGATATATTTATAATCTAAGAGCTCGAGATTCTCTGCGAGGTGTTTTCAAAGATGCAGGTATTATTACAGTTGCTTTCCAATTTGTATATTATAACATTCTCTTTGTCCGACAAAATATACATTGTCATAGCAAAAATAGTGATCAGTCATACGATAGAAACGAGAAATAAAGATAAGCTTGTTACACCAAGTTTTCGACTCCAGAAAGTTAATAAATCCTTTATGGGTCTGAGTATACGTGTATATAATAAAATTCCGCAGTGTATTCTTAGTTTGCCGCTACAAAAATTTAAAATATCTGTAAAAAAAATTCTAACAAGTAAAGCGTATTACACTGTTCAAGAATATTTAGCGGATAAGCATGTATGGAATTAATGTCTATTGAATGTAATGCAGGATAGCTGCCAACTAATGTAATAGATTGTACCATTGATTTTGAAAAGAGCAACTGTTGAGTTTGTTGCCGGCTCTTCTCAGCAGAACTGCCTTCCGAACCGGTGGTAGCTTTTTGTTCATATGTTCATTCGACGATTCAAAAGTGCTTATAATAATTGCCTATTTGAATAAAGAATATTTTGAATTTGAATTTGACACATTTGAATTGCCTGGCGATAACCGTACAGCCCATACACTCACAAATGCGTATGACCCGAATGTCAAATAGTTTTTGTAGATTCACCTCGTAGCTGTATAGCAGGGTAGGCGGAGAGAACCAGGGAATCTAGTGATGAGACAGGCCATTCCCATCAAGACACTTCGGTACTTACACCCTTGAGCCACAATTAGGCACAGGAACTAGTTTAAAATTACAAATAGACAAATAAATTCATACATGTGCGCATAAGACATGTTGCCATTAAGTTTCGCTCAGGCGCCCATAGTTTCAACGTTCTCCTGGACTCTCCCTTCTTCATCCTGGACGCTGACGCTTTTCCACCCTGGACGCTGAACTAAACTTTCAACTTCGGTTGATAGAGTCATTTTGTCAAGATATCGGTGACCATGTCTAGTGAATTTGTCATAAAACATGACTTGTTTAATAGCAAACTGCTTGGTTTAATGATAGAGATAGGACCTGAATAGTGACTCTTCAAAAGTTGCTAGTAAGACATTTAATGTGGGCTAATATATTTTTGGTTCCAAGCACATTCTATAGCATTTGTACTGATAGGTACTGCAGCACCTGGAAAGAAAATTTTGTATTTAGGTATTTTTTTAAGCAGATGATTAATGCAATTAATTCTATTATCATATTAGGTAAATGATTATTTTTCATGATTAAATGAACTTAGATAACGCTTCAATTATCTTATAGCAAAGGAAAAACATGATAATATTGTTAATTTATCTGACTTATTGTCTAATTAACTGTGAATTACCAATCCAAACATTTACATAATAGCGATGTGGAGTGCACTTGTTTTTTTGTTTACAGTTTCGTTGGTAAGACTTTTTTTATGTTTGCTTGCTTATATTTAATACTTTTTATGTTTGGAAAACTTTAAAGTAGTCAAAAGAACATATTTAATTTATGTTGTTTTCTTTCTTTCACTTAAATTCAGTTTCTAGTCTTATTACTTTTATTTATTTCTAGGTATGCGCTCTTCCAGATCTAAGGGAAGTTGGCTTTCCTGAAGATGTCCGAGGTAACCTCTGTTCTTATAAAAAATATAAATGTGGAAAAGAGAGTGCTTACTATATACTCGTAGATACAAAACTAATGCAAAGTGGTGAAGCAGGACTTGAAACAACTGTCCAAGCGTTTTGCCAACTAAGCCAAACGTTCTTATACGTTATCTACGTCGAATTTTTTTAATCGCTTATTACGAAAACTTTTTTCAGCGTCACGTATCCTGCACATATCAGGATAAGCAGAGAAAATCTGGGAACTGTGCGTTAAGATTCCGTTCCCATTAAGACATTTTCATTCCTCACTTTCTGCCTAATTCTTGAGATATTGTTTTGAGTGGTGTAAAGTCGCTCTTTGCGTCGTTACCAGAGCCAGGATATATGTAAATATATGATAAATAATTCACATCCTCGAGTGGGAATCGAACCCATAACCGGCGCGTTTACAGCCGAACGCTTGTGGCCCTGCCTCACGACGGCCCCAACAACGACTCAATTCAATTTTTCCTTTAACAGGTACCTCCAGCAGAATTGTATCAGGATGGGAAGCCAGTGAAGGCCAAATTCCTTACCAACTGGCTCTTCGTATAGTTAATGTTAATGCTAGACTTAGATCGTGTGGTGGCTCTCTCATCCATCACCGATGGGCTCTAACCGCTGGACACTGTATCGATTTGTTAGTATTTAATATTCTAGGATCTAAACAAATTGACAAGTTCATAATAATTTTCTTGTCTTCTATTGCTTGAAATCTTTATTTGGTGTTAATTTACACAAACTGAAAAGGCAGAAATATATATATTGCAAAAATATCTGTAGATTACGTGAAACCATCCACTCTGATAACGACCAAATTGATTAAAAAATGTTCATTGCAAAGAATTAAATTTAACAAATTTATTATATTTAATGAAATATCTAAAATATTTTATTTATATTTGCAGCCAAAGAACAGTCATAGTACGTGCTGGTACAGTAGAACTTACTCGACCAGGTATGATATTCGAAGCTGTGGAGCATTTAACCTTCCCCACTTTTATGGACGGTCTGCCATTCGTACAAATCGATGACATCGGAATTATCAAGCTGGATTACTTTGTCCAGTACTCGGGTAAGTTGATTTATTTTTGTAAAGATTAAAATAAAATGGATGACTTTCTCAAAAAACAAGAAAAAATATAGATAAACTCAAAAAGTATTAGTACAGCTTAGTTTTTTATTGTATACTTACAGATACTATTCAGCCTATTAGATTGCAACCAAGTGCACACAAAGATAGAGATTATAGTGGAATTAATTTAATTGCCAGCGGGTGGGGCTTAAACTGGACCCAAAGTAAGTAACATGTAAAATTTAGGCCCTTAAGAAAATTAACAGTATTTAAGCTGCATTAAGGAGACGGTGGAATGCTTGAGAAGACCTTCAAGAACACGATATTGGAGGGTTCTCACGTAAAAAGCGTAACCCCTTGATGTATGATGTCGAGTTCAAAGAGGTATGCAAAGACCGCAGTGTTTAACTTCTACTTCTTTTAACTTCTGGATATTCCGCTGGAGATAAAGCATGAGGCTAAAAAACTATCCATATTATAATAAATACAGGCTCATGTTGGTAAATCCAAAGGACGAGAAAATTAAAATGTGTCCTTAATATTTACAGAATTTTCTGTTTAAGCTATACTTTTATCCATTTATGTAAATTGTAATTGTAAAAAATCATTTTTAAAAAGTAATTAGGTGAAGCAACTTTAATAATTTAATATTATTTCTTCAGACGAGGGTGGTGTCGCCACGGAGACCCTAAATTGGGTTAATTTAGTCGGAGAGTCCAACGAGAATTGTCTAAGAATATACAACAATAGTAGAGTCATAGTCGAGTCTACAGTATGCGCCGGTCCACACAATGTTTCCAGTCAATCGACATGTGATGTAAGCATTTGTTTTTGTTTTCTACATTCCCAGAAAATATATGGTTTTGTAAAACGTATGGTAGGTATAGTAAAATTTTGATATCCCGTACGAAGTTAATATAATAATAATATATTAGTAGGCAGAGGGAACCTGGGAACTTAGCGTTAAGATACTCCGTTTCCCATATCATTCTTTTACATTGTTTTGTAATATTTAAAAAAAAAAGTAAGTTTACTTACTACTATACTACTTATTGAGTATTGACTGTTTTATTTATGGATATAAATCGCTAGCTCAGATCAGGCTCGAAGGATCTTTAAATAATGTATTAGTTGTAATATATTATTAATTAAATTTAATATTATTTATATGATTTTTTTATTAATAATAAATTCTTTGATGAAAATATGCGAACAGTGAATTTGCATATTGAACTAAGTTACATTCTGTAAAGAAATTATAAAATATGATCAATTAACTAAACGTGTAACATACTGTTAAACTGTAAATTATTTTAAAATATCAATTATTATAACAGGGTGACAGTGGAGGCCCCCTGGTGATGATGGACGAAGATGGTAAACCAACTTTGATAGGCGTCATCTCGTTCGTGTCAAACACTGGATGCCACACACCTTACCCTGCTGGTAGGCTATGAGTATCATTATATTTTAAGTATTGGTGCTCTAATATTTACATTTATATGTTGGATATGGGAGACGTTGGACCGATTAGCGTGGAGATCCTTGGGGAAGGCTTAAGGCCAGAAGTGGGCGTAAAATATTCGTTATTATTAATTATTCCCTATTTCAGTTTTATTTTATTGATACATTTTTTTCTTGTTCTTCTTGGCCAGTTTATTTTAAGCTTTATGATTCAGCAAATAGCAGAGTAGGTAAGTACAACATAATAGCAGACACTCCGTTCTCCTGATTTTCCGTCAATCTTTCTATTTTATTTCCTTATATTTGTCATAATTTTACTTTAACATTGTTTTTTATTTTCAGGTTTTATCCGTACAGGCCACTATCATGAATGGATTTCTGAAGTAACAGGAATCGATTTTGATTGGGACCCAGAATCGATCAAGGAGAATGAAAATTGAGAAAAATAATATTTATATCAAAAATAAATTATACAAATTATAAAAATAAATGAATTATAAAAATATATAATAAATTGATTTGCCATCTATCCCATTCACACCGTGAGTCTCACCGTCTCGCTAGTACCTGCCAATCTGTATATCTCTTCATTGCTGATTCGATCAACTAAGCTGACTCTGCATATCCTACAAAGCATTCATCTTCTATTGGATCCTAAAGACACAGGAACAATAAACATGGCTTAACGCGCGTTCGGGAATAAATCGTATAATATTTATGTAATCTTTGGACCAATCCAATTATGTAGATAACATCCTATCCTATCCTATATCTTATAAAACAAAGTCGCTTTTCGTGTCTGTCTGAACTTTCTAACTCTTCTTCTTCTAAACCACCCAACGGATTTTAATGCGGTTTTCACCATTAGGTCGAGTATTTCTCAGAAAAGGTTTATATATAGTTTATTATTTGTAAATTCTTATGTAAATTAACATAAATACGATAAATGTGTATAAAGTCCTACCCTTTGAGACACTTTCGCGCATGCGCTGCTTTAATGGTAACTACTACATGAAAATAATGTACTGGAGTATTGTTCCTCTTAATAAGATCTACAAAAAAATCCGCGACGGCATATTCGTATCTTTTAAGAATAACGTGTAGTGATCATAATTCTGTCTAAAAATTGTAATTTCAATATATTTTTTATTGTGAGGGATATTTTTTCATAATGGTATTAATCCTTATCCTTTAAAATACTTTATTAATTTTCTGCGTTAAACGAAGATAAAATTTGCTTTTTACACTATTTCGAAATTGCGAATAGTTTTAGAGGAAAACGCATTTAATTGTTGACACATCACGCCGTTGACACATCAGCTGTATGTTACTCAAGTTTCACTTATCCCTTACTCTCAGCATATAAATAAGTATATTAGTTACGTTGGCCATTTAATATAGATCAAAACTGTCTTTTACTGTTTTTCATTTTAATAAGTACTTTAGAAGTTGTTACAATATGAAAAAATCCTTGCTGCGAAACGGCTTATACAAGCGCGTCCGCCGCGCCCGCCTGCCTTACACGCATCGGTGGTTCAGTAAGAGAATGCTCGCCTGCCACGCGGGCGGCCCGGGTTCGATTCCCGGCCGATGCATTCTATTTAATTTTCCTCACAGGCAGCCACGTCGTGCTTTTCATCAGGGACAGAATACCCTCTTCAACATTAACCACAAGCTCGAAAAACAAATCCGCCTGCCTCTATAGCAACGAAGATTTAGATGCGTTTGCACGTATTGGATAATTCGAGTTGAATGTATTATTTCAGCGCGATATATTTGGTTTCATATTTTTTATAGTAGTTATTAGTAGGTAGGTTTTTGTTTATAATTTCTTCCGTTTAAAAATAGTCATTTAACTATCTAAAAATAGTCATTAAAATATATTTTAATAAGTACTTGAAAAGATTAGTAGCACAGATTTAAAATTACGGTACCTACTAAAAAATCCTTGCTGTGTAAAACAATTGGAAAATCCTTATTGAAACTACGAAAATGCGGATTGCATTAGGGTTTAATTAATTTTCACATAATCTTATGTGCTTTGCAAACATACATTATATGAATAATCCAGTAGTTAAAGCGGGCGAAGCCGCAAGAGGGTCGCTAGTTGGATATAATAACCAAAAAAATGTCGGTTAAGATAAACAAGCATTGCAAATTAAATGAATTCAACTTTAGAAATAACAAATATTTATATGTCGGTGTACAGTAGTATTGAGGTGGTTCCGGATCGCCAGCGCCATCTGTTGGCGCTCGACAGAGTTAGTGTTATGCATCGGTATGGAAGGGGCGAGTCGAGGCGAGCCGAGGCGTGGCCGACGGACATCGACTCATTTTGTGTTTGGCAGTCGGCCGGTGCAGACGGCACTGAAACTGTCCCGCGTTCCGTGCTGTGTATTTACCTACTGGGATAGCGATAGCTGCTTTCTTGTGAATTGACTACGGTGTTGTAATTAATTCGTAATATCACAAATTGTTACTCGTGCCAACATTATCCACGGAAGTCCACAGTAGACCGGGTACTCAAAAACTATGTGCGAGGGAAATCCACCCGACTCCGACATATAAATAGGACAATTTTTTGTTTTATCCCGCATATAGCAGGAAAGGCAGGGGAAACCTTAGTAAAAACATACAAAATAATGTGAGACCCCCAAAGACATTATCATTTTATGAGTAGTTATCTATATAATTAATTAATAAAATATGTTAAACATTTCCTCTTGCCTTTCATCTATTCAAAGTGAAAATTAGTTTTATATAAGCGCAAGATATTGAAACAGATTTTTATTAAAAAATGCGGAATATAGCGTGAGGCTATTTTTTGAGTTAATATGGCCATCTTCCAGCTTCATTATCAGACCCTGATTACCATAAAGTATCAAAGTATACGTTAAGACGAATCAAACGAGCTCAAACTCGATGGAGCTGCGTGTTACATTTTATAATATTTTTTATTGCAGAAAATTTACATAAGAAAACAACAATAAAATACATTTAGTTCACAAAGGTGGACTTATCTCTCTAAGAGATCTCTTCCAGCCATCCAGTGGAAGTGGATGAGTTACAAGTAGCGGATGAGATCATAGTACAATCAAGTTATTACTTTAAACATTTAGTTAATTAACATACGAAGCAAAGTACACATATTATGTTCTTTTGATAGCGAGAATAAAGTTGCTGAATATTCTTAATTATACAATCAAAGTGTATTATTATTAAAATATTTTTTGTCAGTCTATCGCCGCCTGCTTAACGTAGGCCTCATTCATCGAGCGCAAACCATACCGATTTTAGGCTTCTCACATCCATCCGATGGCAGTCACACATTACGCTTGCCTAAATGCAAATTACGCGTTAATTATTTATTAATTCTAAATTATATATATATTTAGAATTAATAAATAATTAATTTATATATATTTACAACTAATATATCGATATGTGTATATATGTTCTAAAGCTAATGGGCTATATTAAGAAAAGTAAAAAAAAAAGTTTTTTACTCTTCTAGTCGTCTATATTTTCTTTCTTATAGTAAAAGACAAAAAAAAACACTCGTCTTAATTCAATTTTATTTTGTACCAACGACGTGTCGACCGACTATTTGGAATTACTTTCATGTTCTGATAGCATTATCATTTTAAAAATAATATTCATTACATTGAAAACTTAACTTTCAGCCAATTCAATAAAAAAATAGCAATGTATCGCCTCAATATAATAATATAACTTTTTTATTTATGATTTGTTTTAAATAAAACAAATACTAAATGTTAAGGGAAATTTGCCAAAATACAATAGTGAAAACGGCACTAAATCGGTTAAGCCAATTCTGAGATTAGGGTGAACAAACACAAAAACAAATAATCAATCAAAGGAAATGGACAAACGGACTAAACATTTGAAAATCTATTGCGTTCTATTGCATTAATAAATGCCAAAAACAATTTTATTTTATAGGTAACTGATAAATTGAATATACAGGTGGAAGAGGCAGCGCTCCTTTTACTGAAACTGCATATAGGGTAAAATATTTCAAACCCAGAAATAAAGAAATTATTCCAGGTACCTCAACAGTTTGGATATAGGATTATTTTTTCATTTCACGATTTTTATCCATACCTGTATTTCGTGTGACGCACACATACGTGTACGACGTTGCCGCTTTGACAGGTAAGTGTGTGCGTGCTTGTATTATACTGTGTAATGGCGTTTTATTTTAAAACGATAATTTTATTATTTATTTTGTTTGAAAAAATAACTTTTTCATTTTTGGGAATTATTATTTTTCTGAATTATATTAGGCTTTTATAAAGTAGTTAAAACTGTGGTTTCATTTAAAGTGGTGCTGACCATTCCACCCTGTATAGATCATATTATACAATTTATCAGTTACCTACAAGATTTCCCCTAAAACTGTAACTATTTAATATATTATTTTAAATTTTACAATAAAAACGAACGAGAGAACCTAAACATTATTTAGAGTAGACATGTGTGCCATATTGCACATATATAAGACATATTGCCATTAACTTTCCAAAAGTTTCAACATCCTCCTGGACTCTCCCTTCATCCTAGACTCTGACGCTTTAAAATTAAACTCATTGATTTGGTCAAATTTTATGCTAAGGTTGATGGAGTCATTTTGTCATGACTTGTTTAGCAGCAAACTGCTTGGTCCAATTAATAGGACCTGAATAGTGGACTTCAAAGGTTACTAGTAAGATATTTGAGTTTGGGCTAATATAATTTTTAGCTTCAAGTACATTCTATAATACATTGCTACATACATTTGTAGCACTTGTGTAGAAAAACGTTGTTTTTTGTATCATTAATAGTTACTGCAGCACATGGAAAGAAAATTTACATTCAGGTAATTTATTTAAGCTGATGATTCATGCAATGAATCATATAAGGTAAATGATAATTTTTCATGGTTAAATGAACTTCGACAATGCTCCAATTATCTTTTGCAATCTAGCAAAGAAAAAACATGATAATATTGTAAATTTATCTTACTTATTGGCTAATTAACTATAAATTAAAAATTCAAGCAGCTACGTAACCAATAGCGATGTGGAGTGCACTTGTTTTTCTATTTACTGTGTCGCGGGTAAGAAATTTCTTTATATTTGCCTATTCTTAATACAACGTTTACATTTTGAAAGCTTTTAAATTGGTTTTATTAGTGTTATTTATTTCTAGGCATGCGCTCTTCCAGATCTTACGGAAGTTGGCTATCCTGAAGATGTCCGAGGTAACGTTTATTTTCTAAAAAAATATCAAACGCACCGTGTTTTAACTACGTACGTATAAAAAATTGAATGTAGTGTTGAAGTAGGACTCGAACCCATGGAATTCTGGAAAACTGTCCAAGTATTTTGCCAATTAGGCCATACGTTATCTACGTTGTTTTTATACGCTTATTTTAACAAATTTTTAGATTTAAACTGTATCCTGCAGATAGCAGGGTAGGCAGGAGAAACCTGGGAATCTAGTGTTAAGACTCGCCTTTTCCATTGCTTCCATTCCTCACTTTCCGCTGAATTCTTGAGGCCGAATTTTTCTTCTATGAATTTGTGCCCCCGTCACACGACGACCCCCCAACAACGACCCAATTACAACAAGTTTAAAATGTAAAATTATTTTACTTCATTTCTCCTTTAACAGGTAGCTCCAGCAGAATTATATCAGGATGGGAAGCGAGTGAAGGCCAAATTCCTTACCAACTGGCTCTACGTATAGTTGATGTTAATGCTAGAGTCAAATCGTGTGGTGGCTCCCTCATCCATCACCGATGGGCTCTAACCGCTGGACACTGTATCGATTTGTTAGTATTTAATATTCTAGGATCTAAACAAATTGACAAGTGCATAATAAAACTTTGCTTTCCCGTTGACGCCGTCGTGGCGCAGAGGGACTAGGGTGTGAATGTGATGCGACGGGTGTGGGTTGGAACCCCAGATGAGGAAACGAAATATTTATTTAAATCTATATATCCGTTTCTTCGCTCTGGTATCGAGGCGGAGGGCGGCGTTGAGTTCCGCCAGTCAACACGCAATGCCTCTAGAATTCGGCGGAAAGTGGGGAACAGAGTGTTTTAACACTATGTTCCCTCTGCCTACCCTGTGTGCGGGATACCGCGTGAAGTTGATTATTATTATTATACCGTTGCTTGAAAACTTTCAAAATTACGCTATTTGGTGAGTTATTTATTACTTAATTTAAACAAATTGAAAAATCTGAAAAATATATATTGCAAAAATATCTGTAAATTACGCGTTAAAGTTGCGTTAGCGTCCACTCTGATAACGACCAAATTGATTAAAAAATGTTCATTAAAAAGAATTAAACTTAACAAATTTATTATATTGAATGTAATATCCAAAAATATTATTTTTATATTTGCAGCCAAAGAACAATTGTAGTACGTGCTGGTACAGTAGAACTTACTCGACCAGATATGATATTCGAAGCTGTGGAGCATTTAACCTTCCCCACTTTTATGGACGGCCTGCCATTCGTACAAATTGATGACATCGGATTAATCAAGCTGGATTACTTTGTCCTGTACACGGGTGAGTTGATTTATTTTTGTAAAAATTAAAAGAGAATGATGAGGATGACTTTCTCAAAAAACAAGAAAAAATATAGATAAACTCAAAAAGTATTAGTACAGCTTAGTTTTTTATTGTATACTTACAGATACTATTCAGCCTATTAGATTGCAACCAAGTGCACACAAAGATAGAGATTACAGTGGAATTAATTTAATTGCCAGCGGATGGGGCTTAAACTGGACCCAAAGTAAGTCACATATAAAATTTAGGCCGTTAAGAAAAATAACAGTATCTTAGCTGCATTAACAACACGGTAGAATGTCAATACTGGTACCAGTAAGAGAAGCTTGAGAAGACCTTCAAGAACACGATATTGGAGGGTTCTCACGTAAAAAGCGTAACCCCTTGATGTATGATGTCGAGTTCAAAGAGGTATGCAAAGACCGCAGTGTTTAACTTCTACTTCTTTTAACTTCTGGATATTCCGCTGGAGATAAAGCATGAGGCTAAAAAACTATCCGTATTATAATAAATACAGGCTCATGTTGGTAAATCCAAAGGACGAGAAAATTGAAATGTGTCCTTAATATTTACAGAATTTTCTGTTTAAGCTATACTTTTATCAATTTATGTAAATTGTTGTAAAAAAACACTTTTTAAAAGTAATTAGGTGAAGCAACTTTAATAATTTAATATTATTTCTTCAGACGAGGGTGGTGTCGCCACAGAGACTCTAAATTGGGTCAATTTAGTCGGCGAGTCCAACGAGAATTGTCTAAGGATATATAACAACAGTAGAATCATAGTTGAGTCCACAGTGTGCGCCGGTCCACACAATGTTTCCAGTCAATCACCATGTGATGTAAGCATTTGTTTTCTATTTTCTAAATTCCCAGTAATGATTTGAAATATGTGGCTAGGCAGAGGGAACCTGGGAACCTAGTGTTAAGACACTCCGTTTCCCATATCATTCTTTTACATTGTTTTGTAATATTTAACAGAAATATATGTTTATACTCCTTTTTTATATACTATTTATTGAGTATTAACTGTTTAAAAATCGGGTTCGAAGGATCATTAAATAATGTGTTTTATTAGATTTAATATTATTTAAATGATTTTTTTATTAATAATATATCTTTTGATGATCATATACGGACAGTGAGTTTACATATTGAACTGAGTTTCATTCTGTAAAGAAATTATGAAATATAATCAATTAACTAAACGTGTAATATACTGTTAAACTATAAAATATTAATTATTATAACAGGGTGACAGTGGAGGCCCCCTGGTGATGATGGACGAAGATGGTAAACCAACTTTGATAGGCGTCATCTCGTTCGTGTCAAACACTGGATGCCACACACCTTACCCTGCTGGTAGGCTATGAATATCATTATATTTTAAGTATTGGTGCTCTAATATTTACATTTATATGTTGGATATGGGAGACGTTGGACCGATTAGCATGGAGATCCTTGGGGAAGGCTTAAGGCCAGAAGTGGGCGTAAAATATTTGTTATTATTCATTATTCCTTATTTCAGTTTTATTTTATTGATACATTTTTTTTCTTGTTCTTCTTGGCCAGTTTATTTTAAGCTTTATGATTCAGCAAATAGCAGAATAGGTAAGGAGAACATAATAGCAAACACTCCATTCTCCTGATTTTTCGTCAATCTTTCTATTTTATCTCCTTACATTTGTCATAATTTTACTTTAACATGGGTTTTTTATTTTCAGGTTTTATCCGTACAGGGCACTATCATGAGTGGATTTCTGAAGTAACAGGAATCGACTTTGATTGGGACCCAGAATCGATCAAGGAGAATGAAAATTGAGAAAAATAATATTTATAACAAAATTAAATTATACAAGTTATAAAAATAAATGAATTATAAAAATATATAATAAATTCATTTGCCATCTATCCCATTCTCACGTCCTCTCTAGTACCCACCATTCTATAACAATAAACATGCCTTAACGCCCGATTGGAAATCAATCGTCTCTATATGTAATCTTTGGATCTATATTCTATACTAAAAAATACTTTATGTATTCTTAAGGCAGAAATATATTTATTATGTCAAAAAACATAATAATAGAACATGTTTTAGGTACCTATATAAAATAAATAAAAAAACATATATTTTCATCTACAAATTTAAAAAGCTACAGCAAAGGCAGTATTCTATACAGCTTTACGATTATACTTACGAAAATACATAGACAGAAAAATATTTTTTTTAGTAATAAAATTAAATAACCTTACGTTACGATGTTTTAATGAAATAAAAAACAATAGACAGAATAATAACCGCACTTTTAATTTGTGTCAAGCGTACTCACAAAGAAAAGTAAAAATAGGAGCACGGATCTGTCATACGGCGCCGTATTGCAGTGGTTGGTGCGCGCATGCGTGTGGGTGCTGTCAGTGTTGAAAATTCTGTTTCCATTTAAAAAGGATACATTTATATATTTGCTTGTTTGATAAGATGATTGAAAACGTTTCAATATTTCATTTATTTTGATTTTATTCATACTCTATGCTATTCAAAATTGGTAAATAAATAACTTTAATCACACCTATTTCATTCAGATATACTATACCTAAAATCTAAGGTCGCTTGGTTCTGCCCAACCAATATAACCAATAAAAACTGGAAATATTTTAAATATACACCTGTGTGTTTGGTTTAGAAACCAAACAAATACTCGTAACTTACAAATTCTGCAATATAGTCATATACTTGCAATTTCTTAAACATAACGTAAAGACAATGTGTAAAGATGATAAGTATTTTGTAGTAAATTGTACTCTCTTCCATGTGATATTCTGCTTAGCTTCACGTTGCACTCTGATGAACGGATTAATCTAATCTAGTTTAATCTAGTGTTAAAACATTTAACTCACTGAAGTGACACCAACTCATAATTCATTTCCTCTAGTGGAAATTGAACCCATAACTGTCGTGTTACAATCAGATGTGTGCCGATGAGCTGCCCACGATTGTCTCAAGTAATGTTAGAAAGGTGCCATTTTTATGAACATTTGAATAAAAGAAAAACACTATTTTGCATGGCTATCGTCTTTGTTTTGTACGGTGTTTGTTATTACACTGTTATTATTATAATGATAATAAAAAAAATATTCAACCCACATAATAATTTTCCCACCAATCAAGGTAATCCCTCACACCTGGCAACACAGACACGTCGTTTGGCGCGCGCGCGAAATAACCCCTCAAATAATGATGGCGGCCGGTCGCGCGCGCCTCGCGTACTGAATATTCACATTCCCTATATAAATAAATTAGTGTTGTAATAATAATGTTATTGTTTTAGTTAGGCGGCGGATATTATTGTGAATTGTGGTTCAATTTTGTGTGCATGAGTGGTCAAAATGGATTATTGGGCAGTGCGCGGGACGAGGGACGCCATACACCGGCCAGCACGGAACAGCTAACGTTAGTACCATTTAATACTATATTTTTAAATGGAAGTATAACGGAGAATAATTCGCAGCATCAGGTTTCGCTATGCATCAATCAATGTCTGTTAAAACAAAGGGATATGGAGAATCGAGTGTCTTGCTATCTTCACTTTTGCTACCACGTTGATTGAGGAAGATGCGTGCTAATAAAACAATTTCAGCTACAATTCTAAAATGTAATACGATTTTTGTTAAATCTACGTAATTTATAAAAACATACCATCACCACACCTTTAAGTATGGCATGTGGAATCGATCATTTCTATTATTATGTTTTTTTTATATAAATAATCTATTAAAAACACTAACGACAGTTAAAAAGTAATTAATCCAAATTCTTATGAAGACATATAAATCGTTTTTACGTCATAATAAAATAATCGAAGTATTTATATAACGCATACTGTAGTAAGCAATTAAGTACCTACTATTTCATTAAAATTTAAATAGCAAATTAAATTGCTATTTCATTAAAATCAATTTTATAATAATTATTATTTTATATCGATATTATGTAAAAATGAAACTGTTCTTAATAGAACTTATATGTCATTTAGTAATCTAAATTACATATAAGTTACAACGCACAGTTGAAACAACGCAGTTTAATAACCCATATTTAGTATGTAATTTGTTCCCATATTTAATGTGGAGGAAAAGTACGGGAGGATTTTCCAAAAATCTATTGAGAACGGAGAAAAACAAGATTTTATTACACAATAGTCTATGCAAATGTTGCGGACTACGACTCGTTTATTTCTGAAAACACTCAATATTTTTCTAAATTGATGTCAACTAATTCATCTTGAAGTTGTTTTTTTAGTTTCACGCCGTCTCCCGCACATAATAGGGTAGGCAGTAGACAACCTGGGAACCTAGTGGTAAGACATATCCATTCTTTCCCCTATCCTCTACCTACACCGCTATCTATATGCGTGATAAAATGTGAAGATTATAAAAATAAAATATAAAATAAGCAACACCGGGTCTTTCTAATAGTTAAATTATCCACGTGGAACAACACTACCACTTGATATATTTCTATTTCAAGTACCTATAGCGAAGCCTTATAATTAATTGGCGATTCGATGTAAAGTAAGGTTTCATGAAATACAAAGCCATTTTAAATTTCCAATCCTTGTTTGTTATCCCTTTACAGTCTAATCCTTTATTTCTGCCTAATCGCTGATCAAAGTATTTACGTAATATATGTAGAGGTACCCTGATATATGTTCGTGGTACATTCTCCTGGACCGCTGAAAGGAGTTAACATGTACTCAGTTCTGTTATTGTTTTAATTTTTTATAAAATAATTTGGCAACTTATATCAGTTAAAAAAAAATAATAAGCTCAATAAACAATAATAAGCTTCGCGGATTTGCTCATCGCAGCAGTAGACTGTTGACTCTGCCCCTTCGATCTGGTGCATCATCAGCCTTTCACTTCCGCATTAGCCACATCTCTAAGACCGTGCGAGTTTACATCGTTGTCGGTTCGTACCTAACAACTACAGATGGAATGGAAAATGAACAAATCTCTTTCGGACACGGACTTAGACAAGGTGGAGATGAATAGCCCACCTAGCTATGTATTCCAGCGGGTTAAAAGAAGCATCAATCAAATTGATGAGCCAATTATAAGACAGCTCGAAGAGTTCAAGGAAGAGATAAGGAGAATGTTCAGTCTCTTTTCTCTAAAACAAGAAAGAGAGATACAAAGTATGACTACCACTTTAAAGGAAATTCAGCAATCTTATATTAATATAGAGAGTTCCATTGCCTTTCTCACTGCGGAAAATGTTGACCTTAAAATAAAATTAGGTCTATTGGAGGACCAGGTCAAGCAGGATAATAATTATATTAAATTACTTGAAGACAAGATCGAAACAATCCAAATCGACTCGACTTTGTTTTAAAAAATGTCCCTCGAAGATTCAATGAATCTACAGAAGACTTAATAGATATGGTTTTATGGCTTTCTAATGATAAAGATTGCATGATAACCAAGCATGATATAAAGGATATATATAGAACTCGTGGGAAATACAGCGAAAACTTGAATGAACCAATAATAGTGGAAAGTAGTTTAATTAAGACATTACGCCATTAATTAAGGATTTTTTTTTGAAAATGGGTAAGACATTCAACATTAACCACAAATCTAAATTATGCTGTAAAAATCTGGGTTTTAAATCGCAAGAGAACACACCCATCTTCCTTTCGGAGCATTTAACCTCGAAGGGATCTCGACTGTTCTTTCTTGCTCGTGACTTAGCCATATCTGGGAGTTATATATTCTGCTGCACGGCCTTTGGTAGGGTTCTGGTGAAGAAGGATGAAAGTTCGCCGACAAGAATGATTAGAAATGAGCAGCATGTTCAACAATTGAAGATGACTGATAGAATAAATGACTACATTCGACCAGTATAATATAAGTTTATTTGTACGATAGGAATCTTAGTGTTCGTTACTGTCGTAAATCCTCACTTTTCTCAAGTGTTAATGATATTTTGTTGATTTTATTTTTTTTATTGTATAATATTAACCTAATCATAGTCTCGTTGTTTCAGTAAATTACTTCTTTATGCATAATACTAAAAATAAATATTTTAATAGTTATAGCTTAGCTTAGGTTACGTTATATGTAACATTCAATAGTTATAGCTTAGCTTAGCCTAGGTTATATATAACATATAAAACCCATACTTATCGTCTTTATATTATAAGTCATTACTCATATGTTCACTATTCAAACAATCATTACGCACATAATCGCTTAAATGTTAAGCATCGCTAAATCAGCTCACCCGAGAAACCCTCTAAACGTGTCTATATATCAATTGTACGGTCGGTGCTGTCTTATTGTATCTCTGTTTGGGTACAACAAGCTCTAATTAAGTGTATGTGCTTCAAATAAGGTTGGGCATGTATGAAGAGGTTGATGACAGTGGACGAGGTGAAAGAGGTATCTAGAGACCGTAGCGTTTGGCGCTCCGTTCTCTCTGACCCCGCTAGCTATGTTTTTGTTTTTTTTGTGTATAATATTAAAAATTAGATATATTAGATACTAGCGGCCCGCCCGCGGCTTCGCCTGCGTGAACTACGTCCACCCATACTCCATGAGTACCTACGTCCTATAAGTGACGTCCGTGTAAAGTTTGAGATTCCTAGCAATTGTAGTAACGAAGTTTCATACAAACTTTCAACCCCAAAAACAACCATTTAGAAGTCGAATAATACAAATTCCCGCCTTAGCGAGCACCTACGTCCTGTAAGTAACTCCTATACAAAATTAAAGATTCCTAGCATTTGTAGTTTCTGAGATTTCGTGATGAGTGAGTGACCTTTCGATTTTATATATATAGGTTATATTGCAAGAGCGGGGTCTCCTAATACAGGTATTACTTGTTTAAAAGGAGGTCTCTGTAACAATTATTTCTATGTAAAATCAGTACAACAAATAAAGTATTTTATTATTATTACATTGGTATTTTTTCAGCTCTACGTAGTATCTTGCACATGATAGAGTAGGCGGAGGGAACCCGGGAACCTATTGTAAAGACATTTCGTTTCCATTAATACTCCTTCAATCCCCACTTTAATAATTAGTGGAAAGAAAAGACATCTTCATTTAAGACATTTTGTTTATCGTGACATACTTTTGTCGTGGCTACATTTAGGCGTGGATTCGTTTTATTTTATGGAAATGTCTCTATTATTATCATGGTCGTAAGAAGAGGGGGGAGCCGAGAGGGCCGTGCCCACCTCAGAATAGTCTGTTGCCCATCCCAGAAATTTTACTTGTAACAAAATTTGCCTCGAGAAGTAAATAAAAAATCACATTTACTATAATCTCTAGAAACTCCTATCTATCTCCTTAATATATGAACCCACTTTAAAAACTCTTTCTTCTCGAGTCGGCTGTTTTAATATTACCTAATAGACAATTACTAAATATACTATTTATTTATTGAGTTTATTTTTTTATTATAAATTATCCTTTCTATGTCGTATATGTAAAAACTAAAAATAGCTCATATTATTAATAAATCTATATTAGTTGGAACGTGTGGGTGTGAGAAAAATAGTCTACGCCGACTAATTGGCAGGACACTTCGGTCAACACGAGGATGTACGAAACTGGTCTTGTCCGGTGGTTTTGATCGCCTAACTCATTTGAATTATAAACAGGATAGCCTTAAATGTAAATCAAAAATCTAATTGAGGCCGTCGTAGCGCAGGGCACAAGGGTGTGAGTGTAACGCGATGGTTGTGGGTTCGATCCCCACTCGCAGGCAGAAGAAACCTAGAGTTAAAACCGAAATCTGGAGGACTTTCTGCCGAATTCTGGTGGCATGGCGTGTTTAGTGGCAGAACTCTAAGCCGCGCTTTGCGAACCGCGCTCGACATCAGAGCGAAGAAATAGAAATAGAAACGTAAATAAATATCACTTCCTCGAGTGAGGATCGAACCCACAACCGTCGCGTTACATTCACACCAATGTATACACAAGGGTATATATTCCTAAGTATGAGAAATTCTGAAATCAAATCTACACAGACGTCTATAGCTTTATGGCGGCCAAAACTTATTGACCGTACTATACTGCGCGACAATAGCTACTGGAAAACATCAATAAAATAATTGGCCATTTAAATTACCTTATGGCATCGTAAAAACATAATAACGAAATAAATAGATAAAAAACATAGAAACGTAGTGTTGATTCATTTTCATATGATTCAGTTAGTTATTATCTGTTGAGAATTTTTCTTAGTCACAAAGTTAGGCTCGAAATAAATGATTGAATACGACTTAAATAGATATGACATTATATTTGCACTTTTTTGCACGCAACACGTAATGCTTCGAGAATTCGGCGGAAAGTGGAGAACGGAAGTGTATAATGGAAACGGAATATAATATACGGAACGGACTATAATAATCTTAAGAATAGATTCCTAGGCCTTGCTATATTCGGAGTACAGCGTGAAGCTAAAAAAATAAAGAAAAAGAGGTATACTATACAAGATTCATTCTTATGCTATAAATACGATTGCTTGCGATAACTTTATGAAATTACTAGGGCCCTAAATCGAATCTACAACCTCCGTTTTAAACATCTATTCTACACAGATTGGTCTGTCATGTTACATTGAAATCACCTTCACGACGTATACCGCACACAGCATACTCTTCTATCTACTGCAGAGTAGGCAGAGGGAACCTAGTGCTAAGACACTCCGTTCCCCACTTTCCGTTGAATTCTATAGTAATTCGTATTATATCATTAACAGCCTGCCTGCCGGCCTGTATTGATTGGTGTATGGATCTGTTTATAATACTGTAATATTATATACGTAGGTAATATGCCTAGTACTGTAGATAGGCCCAGTGTCTCCTTGTCTTGGAATGCGTATTATATGCTATATTCCTTATATATAGCTAATATTTAATTAAATTTTTATTGTTATAATTTAAAATAATAAATTATTAATGATATATCTATACGTGAGGATAAGTGTAGCTCAGGGGCATAAGAATGTGACTATAAACGAGACAGTTGTGGGTTTGATTCCCACTTATTCTTTTGTATATTTTTATTTACTTGCTTAGGTAACGAGGGATCGCCATGAGTTCAAGATTTCGACGGAAAGGGGGGAATGGAGTGCCTTAACACTAGGTGCCCTCTGCCTTCTCTGATATGTCCGCGTATAAATAAAATAATATATGTTTGTATATGTGGCATCGTGGCGTAGTGAGTTCCGTACAAGTTCAGATTGTATTTGATTGTAAGCGAGAAGGTCGTGGGTTAATTTAACTATTTTAATTTTTCCTTTTAAGCAAGACAAACACGTTATTTCTTTAATTGGAGTGAAAAACTAAGAAAAAACTATTCCTTTAATTGTAACTGAGTATATAAATAACACGTTTAAAAGCAAAAGTTTTCAGCAACTGAATAAAAACAAGTGTATTCTCTCTCTATTTCCAAAGAAGTTCTCGTAGTAAAAGCTAAATTCCTACAAGTTCCCAATAGAAATTGTAACAACGGATCTAAATGTATTAATTGTATAAAGCGTTTAGTCGTGTTGTTTGAAAGTGCTGTTTTCATGTCTCGCTGGGTTCGTAATTTTGTACATAAGTTGTTCTTTGCTTACTTATTATCAAATTAATAGAGATTGAGAGAGAGATATTTGAAAAATAAAATGCCAAAATTAAAAAAGACAGTCGAAAAATGTATCTCGACATAAATTGTTCTAAAAAGTAAATAAACAGCTAGTCCTAGCTGATAATCTTCTGAATATTTATTTCTTTCAAACAAAAATTAAAATTAAAATCAGTTCATCCGTTTGGCAGATACGACTTCACAGGCATACATACAAGATACACACGTATATAGACATGTCAAACTTATATCACTGATCTGTTTTCATTAAGAACAACAGTCTAAAAACATGCTTTTAACGTGTATTTATATTAGTCCGTACTAGATTGACTGGTAAACTCTGAAGAGGCCCAATGTTCAGGTCCTGGCTTTATTGGAACAGAGAATATGCTTGGTGCTGTAAATTATATGACCTCTAAAGACTTCATCTATTGAAACTCTAAGAAGACACATCATCATCAGAGTTCCGCCACTAAAGTGGGGCAGAGTGTCTTAGCACCAGGTTCCCTCTGCCTACCCTGCTATGTTCGTGATACGGTGTGAAGCTGAAAAGAAAGACATTTAAGGGATTTGGTCAGCACTTTAAGTTGACTACAAGAAGTTGCAAGTTATATAGCTGATATCGAGCCAAGATAAAATAAAGTGAAAAGCAAAGTGGGAAAAACTTTTGCAATTTCAATACAACTAGTACAAAATGTAGAATTTGGCCTCCAAGTCGAAGTATTGGTTCCAGTAAGGTCTGTTAAATAATTACTTTATGTGAACTTCAAAATGTGTTTTTTGTATTACTTTTAAGCTAAAAATGATATAATTTCGTAAAAAAGTAGCTTCTTGCGGTTTCCTCCATTGGGTCTCCACTTTCTACACAATTTTTGAGACATTGTAGATTGAGTGACGTAACTTAACGCCGCGTTGTTACCAGAGCGGCAAAATCTTCCCAAATGGGGATTGAATAGACAACCGCCCCAATTCATTACGAGAGCCTTGTAAATAAAATATTATATTTGTTATACAAATGTATCAACATTTATTTCTATATTTTTTAGCTTTTCTACCCTTTTATGTGCGGGTTACAGCGGGAACACAACAACGAAAAAAGTACACCAATTGTTTAGGGTATTTTTGTAAGCTTGTAAAACTTTTATTTTGCATAGGGACCCTTTATTTGAGCTTTGTAAATAATTACATTGTATAGCATTCATTCGATCAAGAGTGCTTCTTATAAATGAAAATATAAAACAAACATTTTCAATATATTGTTTAAAGGGAACGAATTTACCCATTCCCTCTCTCTACAGCTTAAAATTAAAAATGCTTATGTGTTATATGATTTTATGTACGTATATGTGGTAGGCAGAGGGAACCTAGTGTTACGACACTTCGATGAGGACACGGAAGTAGTAGTGACAACCACAGTAGAGGCCGCGAAAGATCTAAGAGAGAAGCTGGCGCACCGCCTTGGCACGAAAGCGACAAAGAGAGTGCGAACAATGGCCTCGATCTTAGTCAACGGTTTTCATGAGGGAATAGTTATAAACCGGCTAACGGTGGACGAAGCCCTCATGAACCACTTCGGGGCCATTGTTATGGCGGCCAGACTGTCAGGAGCGAACGAGGTCACACTCATCGGAGATATCAATCAGCTGCCTTACATCGACAGACAAAATCTGTTCGAACTAAAGTACCTAGCTTGACAACCAACATCACATGCGAGTTGCCTTGCACACATCGGAGCCCAATGGATGTCGCCTATGCCCTCGCCGGAGTATATAACAGCATTTACTCCGCAAGCCCCATTGTCCACTCCCTAAAGGTTCTCGGATACACCGACGCGCGAATACCACACTGTAATGACGGCACCCTATATCTGGTCCACACGCAGGAGGAGAAGAGGCAGCTGAAAGACCAGGGATATGGAGCTGGAGCAGGCTCGCGAGTCATGACTATCCATGAGGCCCAGGGGCAGACCTTCGCAGACGTCGTCATCGTCCGAACCGGACGCGCACGGATCCGAGTACATGAGAGCGTCTCTCACGCAGTCGTCGCAGTGACGAGACACACCAACACCTGTGTCTATTACTCTGACGATGGCGGTGACGCAATAGGCAACTTCATCAGCCGAGCGGTGGGCGCTTTATTTGTGGAGGTGGTGGAGGCGAACCTAAAAGGGGCAATGTCACAAAGAGATGATAGGGTGATAGAGGCACTGATCCAAAAACTTAAGGTAGGCGTTCTGCATAAGCCAGGCCAAATCTAATAGGCGAAGGTGTTCTATACATGTGTAAAGTAATTATACAAAAGATATGTAATGTACTATAATAATATATGTTAAATAAGTTATATATGTT
>JAEBDU010007605.1:0-14007 GCA_016802625.1 Heliconius numata | reverse complement strand
GAAATTTTTACTCAATATGTCGATGACCTTGTTTGAAATGGCTTCTTTGAGTGCTTAATTTCTTAATCCTAATTGATTTTGTTTGTTTTTCGGGTAACTTGGGACCACGATGTTTTTACTACGGTAAAACGAATATTTTAGTAATATTATAGTTGTACTATATTAGTGGAGATATAGTTGTAGGTTTATTTTTCTATAGAAGATTTATGTTGGTATACATAACTCTTTCAGTAATACATACATCCTCAGGACATCCGTACCAGAACACCTCACTGTAAGACGTGATTGTTGGTAGGTTCGAACCCTATTCTGGGGTTTGAATTATTTTCATATTTCTTCTCTGGTCCGATATTCAGTTCAGCCACTTAACATGTAATGTCCTGTATCTGCTGCAAGCGGAGAATGGAGTGTCTTAACACTTTGTCTATCATGCTCTGCTGGAAAAAACGTTGAAAAAATTGCATATTTTATTTCTACATATTTTACTTATTCATTTACGTCACTTTTTAAAGCACAAACAGTGTTAGTAAGAACAACTTCGTCATCACACTCGCATTTATCTTTTCAACTACTGTCATTGTACAATAAAAAGCTAATGTTTTATGAAAGAAAGTGAAATTTTGTTATTTTCCCACATGAAATCTTCGCAAAGACGAATAGACACAATTCTAAGACGGGTTTTGACTTAGATATTTTTCGCTACAAATTGGCCTATACAAAAAATGAACAGCCCCGTTATTTCTTGCTTATCCAAAATATACAATAAAAATAACAATAACTTTTATTTACGGTTTCTCGCTATATCCTACACACAGTAGGGAAGGTAGGGGAACCTAGCGTTAAGATACTCTATTCGACTTTCTGGAGGTATTATAATTCTGGAGATATTACGTTTTATGTGGCGGTACTTAACGCCGCATTTTGCCTCGACACTAGAGTGAAGACTGGCTGAGATTCAATTATACGCAACAACAATATTTATTATACGATATATTTTTATTTATTTGTTGATAATTTATATGATTACTGCAAACATTATCTATTATTCAAATTTTCCATAATTATCATTAAAAACAAATTATTTTCGTCCACCAAATAATAATATCGATAGATATAAATGACATTTCGTTCACTAACATTACGTATTTCTGCGTACAATTTTAGAAATTATTTCATTATACCGTCAAAATGTTTCTAGACCACATGACATGACTGAGATGACAAGGAAAACTAGTGATCTCGCGTTAGATAAATTACTGTATCTTGTTCAAATAATGCAACGCTCGAGGGCATCGTTAGACATATGTGAGTCATGAATTAATGTTGGCTTTGATATTTAGAATTGTTAAATAACTGGCTGTTTTTAAAATAGAGAAATTTTTAATTCTTGGTAGAACTGGAGAATTGTTGTTTTAGTATGGTTTTTTAGCTTTATTTGCGAGTGAAAGTTACATGAAAATAGGCTTACTTATATGTTATTTTTTATATATTTTAAAGTGTTATTTCAAACTAAGTAAAGAAAACTATTTGTTTAGAAAACATATGAAAGTTTTAACGCGCATTTTGGAAATACTCCACGGCTAATTATATACAGATGTATTATTTTGTAGCATTATAAAAAATAACAATAACATTATAGAGTTTTGACGTAACCTATAGAGCACAGTGACCAAAAAAAAGTCAAAATTTTAAAAAATACTAATAAATTTGAAATGCTGATTTCTGTTCAAAGACAAATCTATTAAATAAGTACGTATATACTTTTTTTAAACAACGAAATACAAGTAGGTGTAAATTGTACAAATTAGTGCGTAAAATCACAAAGGAATCACAACTTTTCGCTTCACTAGTTCCAAAACAAGGGCCTGTCGTCACCGCGGAGGAAGCGAAAGCGAAATAATCGACTACTGCGTGATCAAGGCTATTGTTAGGAAAGCGAAAATGTGACGGATGGGCAAGAAGAACACGTAGTAGATGACTAATATTACTTACCTTTCATTCTTCTTTACATTTATAATGTCAGGCAGAGATAACCTAGTGACAAAACTCTATATTTTCAATCTAGGCCACATATTGGTGACTCTACGTATTAAATTATGGTACTTAACACTAATTTTTATGTATTTATTTAATATCTTGATATATTTAATAGAAATAATAAAATAAATTTACCATTTCATTTCGGGTAAATGAACGCCTCCCGCATATAGAGGTAGAGACCACGAGACTTACGTTTCAGAGACGGTAGAGATAACCAGTTAAGACACTCCATTCTCCACTTTCCGCCGATATTTTGAGGCATTACCGTTCGAGTAGCTGAACTTAACGCCGCGCTGATTTGATTATATTACGTATATAAGTAAACTAGCGGCCCGCTCGCGGCTTCGCCTGCGTGAATTACGTTATTATTAATTTCTGTCTCTATGAGTACCTACGTCCTATAAGTGACGTCCATGCAAAATTTGAGACTCCTAGCATTTGTAGTAACGAAGTTATATACAAACTTTCAACCCCAAAAACAGCCCCTTAGAAGTCGAATATTGCAAATTCCCGTCTTAGCGAGCACCTACGTCCTATAAGTAACTCCTATGCAATATTTGAGATTCCTAGCACTTGTAGTTTCTGAGATTTCGTGATGAGTGAGTGACCTTTCGGTTTTATATATATAGATAACAACAACTACTTAAACAAATTATAAAGTGATATTTATTAAAAAAAAACTAAGAGCAGCCACCGTAGCTAACCCTTTCATCTCCGTGACGTGACACGTCGGCGCGTGCCACTTCGCACATTACTGAGTCACGAGCAGAGAGCGTGGTTGAAGGCACGCTTGTATAGTAGCTACGTCGATCATTTACGGTTATTCTGTTTAGGTTAGGAGTGGATTTTAGCCACTTTTGCTAAATTACTTGTGGTTTTTTTTGTTGGAACTAAAAGCCTATATTGTAACAATGCTTTTTCTATTTTTTTATACTAATAAAAGAATAGTAATTGAAAATTATAAAAAAAAATAAAGAAAATAATATTTATTTCAGCGGGTGCAAATAAATAGGAAAATATTTGTAATATATCGGTATAGATTCATCCTCATCAGTATCTTTAACAATAATTAATAAAAGTCTAATAATATGTTAAATAAATCTCTACACTTTTAGTACGGGTTAGCGTTTCTCTTCTTCTATTGTAAACAAATCTAAACTAAACAAACATACAAACAAATTTTAAACTCTTATGAAACATCCAAATCGTTTATAATCTAGATAAAATTGATGAATCACCTTAGTTTGAATCGACGACCTTTCTAACATTAACTATTGCGCCACAGTGTAGAGGCACTCTTATTTGAACCGCCGGTAGTGCGGCAGCGCTCACGAAGCGATAATTGATGTTGGGGCGCGTGCCGCTTGATAACTGCTTTGGCTGATTTGTTGTTTTTTTACTTCGTTATTTATAATATAATCTACTTATATGCATATTGGATGAAATTTTGTTGTTTTTGTTGTTTTTTTGTTTTTGTTTGGTTGTATAGGTTTGTTTGTTGTTTTTTTGTTTAGTTAGAACGAATAGAAGTTAACGAATTTGACGATTTTGACGATTTTGTGTTGATTTCTCCTAAATTTTATTTCAATTAGAATTATTATGTAAGCGTAGTGTTTTTTTCGGTATATTAGTGATAGAAATTCTCTTTTTATTATGTAGATGTTTCGTATACCAAAACAGAGAAACGAAATTAATTAAAATATTATCATTCCGTAGAACAGGCATCGAATCCTCAATCATTGTGTTTACAGAAGCTGTTCCACTACGCTGTATAATATAATTTAAAACTTATCTGATGCAAAATTGAATCTGCCAACTTACCACAATAACCAGTGCTCCTATCTTTCACTCTATTTATTAAATCTAGCTTATAAAACATTATAATGATATTCTAGATATCATATTTCTAGTATTCACAATAACTGAATAGACTGCTATCTCTTGATATAAGGCCCCACGTTCTATAGATATATTATATTATATACATATTTTTAAGCTCAACTTTGATTTAATAAGCTTTACAACCTGTTATTTATTGATATCGCAACTAAAATATTAAATATTATTGTAACTAATAATTATGAGAGATTGCATTCTAAGTTTTAAATAAGAATAGACTGAGGTATGGCGCAGAGATACAAGCATGTGACTGTAGCAACAGGTTGTAGGTTCGATCCCCAGTCGAGGAAAAATTTAATATTTTCATTTATTCGTTTTGGTATCGAAGCAAAGGGCGGTGTTGAGTCCCACCACTTAACACGCAACACCTCCAAAATTCAGCGGAAAGTGGAAAGGGGAGTGTCTCAACACTAGGCTCCCTCTGTCTACCCTGCTAAATGCAGCATAGCGTGAAACTAAGAAAAAATAATAAGAATAATATGAACAAAAACTACAGGTTAGCTAACTAGATCTAATTATTTATTTGTGAAATCGATGTTGCTATTACTCGGACATAATTACCCGTATATAGGTGTGGTTCTATAGGTACCTATAGAATATGATAACAAGCAAGTTTACGATGGTAACAAATTCTACAATCACTTATCTGTCACTCAACTAAAGAGAACTGCTCTAGATATTAGATCATTAAATGCGGGAATGTTGCTTGTGGAGTACTCTTAGACTAATCAAACCATGAGATGTGGTAAGAAAGAAATTTATTTTATGCTAGCAATTGGTTTCGCGGATTAAAAAATATGAAGATAGTGTAGGTTCAAATCATGCGGGGAAAGAAAGTTTCAAAAGAAAACCTTCACATAGATAGATATTTTATAGACAACATAGATAGATATCTTTTTATCTATCTATTGCTTCTTTGCATATGCAAAAAAAGAAATCAATTCAACGAAAAACAATTCACATTCGCTTTTTAACAAACAATTGGTGGCTATGGCTCGTAAGTTTAGGCAGGCATTAATCAAAGGCAGTTACTTAATTCAACAGTAAACACTAAGGAACTCTAACTCTAATACAGATAAATCTCGAATGTATTACATAATAAGGAAGAACAATTGGACTCGTGAAATTTATAATACTGTCGAGATAATAAAGAAATGCAATCTCTAGTATGTACTATTATCTTTTCATATTTTGTTAGGTAGAGAGAGGAGCGTGGACAGTGGTGTGAACTCAACTACACTTGGGTCGTAAGTCCCAGACACTCTCCAAACTCCTCTCTCTCCAACGCGATGGGCCTGGCACCCGCACGGTGAATCCATGGATTGCTAAGGAGTTTCTTCTCTGGTATTGAGTTGAGATATGGGGTGATGATCTGGAAAGTTCTCCCTTCATGCCAAATTTAATAACTGTAGGTTCACGGGAAGTACCCTTTAGGTTTGGATCGTCATCGGGTAGATGATTTTCACACAAAATACACAAATCAACATATGGACCGTTTATTTTGACCGTTTATTTTTTTGAGAAAAATGAGCTATCACGTAATTCATGCTTAATTTAATGTAATTTTTTTATATATAACTAGTCCGTGTTTAATTTCTCAAAAAAAACCCATGTTTTGAACAACTTAAAATCGATCGGTAAATGAAATTGCATAATCATCGACATATTAACCTTTAATTTTCTCGAAACAAAAGAAAATGGACTTACACCACTCTCAAAAAAAACGGTCCATATAAATTGTTCATATTTTTAATTAAGTTGACTTAGAACTTGTGAACTTGTTTTTCTGTGCTTCAGGGGACTTGAACATTTAATATTAATTTCAGCTTGATAAGTATCTTCACGCAATCTCGAGATAAATAGTCTTGACAGACGTACAACAAAATGATTCTATAGGGGTTCCGTTTTAACATTTCGAGGTACGGAACCCTAAAAACAATATAAAACGTTTCAGTCTATTAAATTCTGTGCAGTAAAGTAGGGTAAGGGCCCAGTTACTGTATTTTCGAGCAAATACTTGTAAAAGTAGTTCACTATTTCACTAAACGGCGTTAAACTGATCAATAAAAAGGAAATTCGATAGTGCTTTTTGTAACCACTTAACGCGTGAGTGCGCTGTGATTTAAGATAATTTTATTTCTATGTCTCGATTCACTTCGTAAATTACTTGATTGCCCAATAGGCCTGTTTCGGACATATTAAATCTAATAAAATAAGTTTTTTTAGATATTTCAAATTTATTAAATTATATTGTTTTCTTTTTCTGTCGATTTAAATTGAAAGTGATAGAATGTCTTTCTAAAGTTTGCTATGTTGGAAAATAAATATAATAATGAGAACTTTCACAAAAATGGCCCATAATTTTTTATACAGTAGAAATAGAAATACGGCAACATATGAAATGATTAGATAAGTAAAATCATGTTTCTTTAAAAAAAAACATATGTGCCAAATATTCGAAAGGTATTTCTAATATGGGTCCAAGGTTCGATTAAAACCACCATTAATGGCTGTGAGGGAGAAAATTATTCAAAGGAACCATTACAAGTGAAGTGAAGAAGTTATGCAAAATATAAAGAAAATAATATATATTAAAATTTTAAAAGAAATGAAAAGTTGCTAAATTTAAGTCTATAATTTATTTTATATTTTTTTAAATCGCTATAGCCAACTAAGCTCAACGATTATAGCTACGACGAAATTTTGACACGGTTGTTACAACTTTTGTATTTCTTTTCATTTTTGCGTCTCGTGAAGTAATTAATATTTTTTATAATGATTTACAAATGTTTTTTTTTTATAATAAAAACTTTCATAATTTATATTAAAACATAATTTTCTTAACAATAATAATTAATTAGATTTATCTAATAGTAATAAAATGTTTGTAAAATAAGATTCTAGCGAAGAGCTTTGAAAGCATAATTAAAAATACGTCCGGTGTGTAATAACAGTAGAAAGCCCAGATCTTTATAGCTAATATAGTCTGATTACATATTAATTAACATTAACTACTACATTTTATTATCTACATGACATTACACGGAGAAATTGTGCCTATATATAACGAGATGGGTGGTTCTCTTCATTTCGCTCACTAAATAGATACTTTAGCGAAAATATATGAGACGTTTGCTATAACAATAAGATTTTACTGTAATAATAAGATATTTATTATATATTTATTTAGATATTTATTTATTTATTGACGTGAGGTGTGCTATTCGTTATGCTAGTAATTGGAAATGTCCCGGGCTAGATGGGTTGCATAATTTCTGGCTGAAGTGGTTTCGCAGTTCACATTCCGTTTTCGCAACACAATTCCAGGATGCCCTTGATTCTGGTACGTTACCAACATTTTTGACAACAGGTGTAACATTCCTGTCATACAAATCCGGATGTACCACGGAGCCTAAAAACTATCGCCCAATAACATGCTTACCTACCATCTATAAGCTCCTTACATCTATTCTGAATAAAAAAATCACAGGACATATTGTTCGTAACAAAATTTTGGCACCGACTCAGAATGGATGTAAGGCTGGTGGCCGTGGTACAAAGGAACTTCTTCTCATTGACACAACTATAAGCCAACAGGTAAGACGGAACAGGAAAAATCTCACTACTGCTTGGATAGACTATAAGAAGGCATATGATTCAGTGCCACATACTTGGCTCTTGAAGGTCTTGGAGTTATACAAGATTGATATGACTTTGAGATCATTTTTGGAGGCTTGTATGGGACAATGGGTCACTGTCCTTCGTCATCTAGGGGAGTGTGATATTCCTGCAACGTCTGAACCGATAAGGATAAAGAGGGGTATATTTCAGGGTGACAGTCTGAGTCCTTTATGGTTTTGCCTAGCTCTGAATCCTCTTAGCACTATGTTAGAGGATTCAGGTTTAGGCTTTCGTCTTCGCCGGGGGGGTAAGGTCATATCTCACTTGCTGTACATGGATGATCTGAAATTATTTGCGTCAAAACGTTCTGATCTTATGCGGCTACTAAAGGTAACTCAAACGTTTAGTAGTGATATAAGAATGGAATTTGGCGTCGATAAATGTGCTAGCATGCATGTAGTGCGGGGGAGTGTGATAAGATCTGATAATATTTGCATTTCAGATTCTGTTTCCTTCAGAACTCTTGGTGAAGGTGAGACTTATAAATATCTTGGAATGTCTGAAGCATTGGGTATTGATGAGCGGAGCATAAAGCAATTGGTGAAGGAGCGTTTCTTTAGTCGCCTGAAAAAAGTGCTTGGCAGCCTTTTATCTGGTGGCAACAAGGTGCGTGCTTTCAACGGTTGGGTTATGCCGCTTTTAGCCTATACTTTTGGCATTGTAAGATGGACGCAGACTGAGTTAGACTCCGTAGATCGCCAAATACGTAAATTGTTGACGACATACCGAATGCACCATCCGCGTTCGTCTGTAATGAGACTGTATATCCCGCGTAAGTGTGGAGGTCGTGGCTTTTTGAATGTCAAGAACCTCCATAACCACGAGGTATGCAGTCTTAGAGAATATTTTCTCAAGATTGACGTGGATATGCACAAGGATGTGGTAACAGTTGACAAAGGCCTTACTCCTCTTTCCTTGGGCAAAGAGAACTGGCGTCGGCCTGTAGTATTTACTACTTCTGATCGCATGGCTGTATGGAAGAGCAAGGAGCTGCATGGTAGATTCCATAGAGCCCTAATGGGCCAGGACGTGGATACTGCTTCATCATTATCTTGGTTACAGTTCGGGGATCTTTTCGGAGAAACTGAAGGTTTTGTCTGTGCAATTATGGACGAAGTTATCAAGACACGGAACTACCAGAGACATATTATGAAAGATGGCACTATCGACATCTGCCGGGCGTGTCATCGACCTGGGGAGTCCCTCAGACATATTGTCTCTGGTTGTTCTCATCTTGCTAATGGTGAGTATTTGCATAGACACAATCAAGTAGCCAAGATAATACACCAGCAACTTGCTCTTCAATATGGCCTTGTAGAATTGGAGGTGCCTTACTACAGGTACAATCCCATGTCAGTTCTTGAAAATAGCTGTGCTTTGCTCTACTGGGATCGGTCTATTATTACTGACAGGTATATTGTTGCCAATAGACCTGATATAGTACTAGTAGACCGAGTGGCGCGCCGCGCAGTGATTGTTGACGTTACTATCCCACATGATGAAAATCTCGTGAAGGCCGAAAAAGAAAAACAATCTAAATATTTGGACCTAGCCCATGAGATTACCGCCATGTGGGATGTCAATGCGACTATCATTGTGCCGATAGTGGTTTCAGTTAACGGTTTAATAGCGAAAAGCCTCGACCAACACCTTAAGAGGCTATCGCTTAGCTGTTGGATCAAGAACCGGATACAGAAGGCAGTATTACTTGAGACGGCACGTATTGTGCGGAGGTTCCTCTCTCTGGAGCCCTAGCCACCGATGGCTTGGACCCTTGTCCCGCCCTCGGAAGAGTGGTTTTTTTATATTTTTAAATGTATTTTTTTTTTATAATAATTTATATTTAAAAATGTAAAATTGATTCGCTAATTCAATAAAAGTATATGCTAAGATATTTGTACTTTCAAACCAACAATTAAAGTTTTCTATTAATTATCTCTTGTATTTTGAGAAAAATTAGAAAGAATTTTATTTTTAAAATATATTAAAGTAAGATAATTTAATTAATAAAGTTGCCATAATTATTAAATTTAATTCAGACTTAAAAATTATTTAGCAAAACTAAAAATATATTAAAAAAATAAATCAAAAACTAAATGCAAATTATATTAATCAAATTATCGCTTATCTCAACTGAGATACACTTATTCATTCTTTATATCACGTTCAAACCAAACTCTACGTCAATATAAATAGAGTTCAGACTCTACAACATTATAGAGTAAGCCAAGTTATACTAAGTTCTGTCTGGATCATTAAGTTTGCATATTATAACCTTCTTTTATCTAATCATTTGCATATTCACATATTTTATTGTATCGGACGCGTTTTGACGCCTCCAATGACTTTATAAGGGATAGCGTCGAGCTTACTTTAGTACTAGCGATAAGACATCGCGGTAGGATTATTTTAATTAATTCCAAGGAAATATGTGTTGTTAAATATTCTAGATATTTTATAAGAGAGAGAGAGAGAGATCTTTATATCTTTTTTTGTTTTCATTTTCTAATGAAAATTTATTTACTTTCAAGTTTTAAACAGACTAAATATATGGATTTTATTTCTTGTATTTTAATATTAACTAAAGTGGATGTCGTTCGTTTCATATTGGCCTACTTGCTACTTGTATAAACAATGTGATTATTTCTATATTATTACTGAGGCCACGCCTGTTTCTTACTATACTGACATATGCAAAACATGCTCACCTTAAGCTTTTGAGTTATTTATTTAAACCAAATGGCCATATATTAGTAATATATTGACAATAGTAACTGTGATATAAAACGTGAAAGAATAGAAGAAGAGAAAGAGAAGAAGAAAGTAAAAATTCACATTCAATCCATTACAAACCTTTGGCTATTAAGTTTAACTATTTTTGCTTCATTCATATCAATAATGATTTTGATTTAAACACCTAATAAAATATTACTTTTATATTAGATTTTTATATAATTATGTAAATTTTCAGTCAACTGACGCTGTTTGTCTAGTTAGTTCAAAAATAACCGTTTAAATAAATATTTAAATATATAATAAAGTGTCTAACATTAATGGAATTGCTATGTAAAACACCTTGTAAATTTCAGTTCAGTTCAGCTTAACTAGAGTCTAGTAATAAATAAGACTACGAGATTTCTTCTCGAGTGATATATGCAAATTAAATATAATAAACAAAGGCAGGCCAGGGAGAGTAGATTTACATAGTAGTAAGCAATGCAGGAATAGTTAACCATTGACAGACTATTTAAAATGGAAGGAATTTAAGAAAATAATTTAAAATTCTATATCTGGAATATCATTAAAATACACTATCTTCTATACTATATATAAGCAGTGAGTGATATCACTCAACAAAATAGGAAAAAAGGAACGGAGTATTCTTCGGTTTTCTCTGCCAACTCTGCTATGTAGGAAAGAAATATATAAAAATTACGTTGTTTCTGAACAAAATAAAGCGAAACCCAGTATTAGATTGTATGAAACCGCAAACACTGCGGATATCTCGCTTTCGATGTATAGATGAAAGTGGGTTAGTTCACAATGTTGTTTGATAAGGCAGGTCGCGTGCTACGCCTTTATAGAAAAGTGAAACGTAAGTACTGTTACTATATCGGCTTTTTTTATCCTATGAGATCGATCACGTTGTGCCTTCAAGGTATATTAATTTTAATATATATAATCATCGTAGATGTATTTTGTTTTTTTTTGTCAGCTTCATGTTGGAGTGGAGTAGTTAGACGACCTGGAAGCTGGGAGCTGGGAGCCAGGAATTCTGGAGGTGTTGCGAGTTGAATGGCGGAACTCAACGCTGTATTATTATGTATTTTGTTTTCTTACTTATGTATGCATGGTGATGGTTTGATTCTTTTACTCGTATAATGAACTCTTGAAATAAATTTTGTAAAATATGAATGTTTTAATACATTGTATTAATAATGAATATTAAGTTATATATTAATAAATGAAGCTCTAGATAATATGTTACCTTAGAAAATTTCAATTTATATATTATACAAAACCATTTATATTTATATACAGTTCCACCAATACACCAGTACTTTAGTACAGCTTACAAGACTAAAATGTAAATTTACATAGTTCTTCACTGAAAGCAATAAAAAGCCGGTCTTAGTGCTCAAGTATGTACTCGATCGTACATACAATGTCTACGGCATTCTATTTACTTGCTTATTTTATTTATTAGAAATACATATAAATAAGGTTTAACACTCTACGCATATATTAGTTGACTGTGCCTTAGAAGATATCTTTATGATGAAGGATTTTGCAAATAATCTCACCATTTTCAATATGTATCTGTGATTAAAGTTAATTATATGAACGCGTTGATATGTTTGTTTTAAGTAGAACTAAGTTTATTAAACTTTACTTTGTTTAGGAGTAATGTCGATGCATTTAGACATACATATTTATTTGTATGTAATCTATGTTTTTTTATTAGTTAATATTAGGGTGATAAATTATCTTATTTATCTTATAAGTTTCGTCAATTTTAGCGACGTGGGTCTACCCAAGCTTAGTTGAAATAGAAATATATCTCTATTTCTATTTCAACTAAGCTTAATAATGTAATATTGGTCACAGGTTCATATTTAAGGCTAAAATACTTATTAGAAAGAAAAAAACAAATTATATTCATAAAAAAAAATCCAAATATGACGAAAAAAAAATAACTAAAGTACTCGTAGCTTATGTTAATATATTTTTTTAAAATTGAAATTGCATACCATCAATGCTTATTATTAGATCTCTTTTCTACATAGGTAAATTTTATACGTGCTTAAAATAATTCTTAATGTAACTACTTGATGATATACTTGTAATAATGTACTTAAAGCAATTGCCTATTATTTATTATCTTATATTAGTAGGTATATATTAGACGGTTTTATAGACCGAGAAGCAGTTGTCGATGAGTAACGGAATTAATAAGAACTTAATGGGAACCGAGTGCCCTTACACTAGTTTCACAGATTCCTATCTTTCTATGTATTCCTTTGCCTATCCTGATTTGTGCGGGATACAGTGTAAAGCTTAACAAAAATATATAATTTTGATTTTTATTTCAAGTGAAACAGTTTTTCTTTTTCTTTTCAGTTTTTCTTTATTTGATTATACATTATATAAGATTTATTTCTATACCTTAAAATCATTAACAAACCAAATTCGCCAGTCGCTTCTTACACTATAAAACAACAATGAAGTGCGAATATTTCGAAACAATCGCTAGTTACTTTAAGAGAATAAATAAATAAAAGCCCTAATTTAGTACGCTTTTAATATATTATAGATGAACGATTTAGAAGCAATCGATTGATATTTGATTGCAACATCTTATTTATTTAGCCTTGGTCATTTATTTAAATAGCTTATTGAATACTTAAAGTGCTTCTTATCCACATTACCTTCTTCTTTAGACGCTTCACGCAGAATCCTGCACATAGCAGGGTAAGGACAGGGAACCTGGGACCCTAGTGTTAAAAATAAGGTACACTCCGTTCCCATTTAGACACTTCCGTTGCTCACTTTGAACGTGGGGAACGGTGTGTCTAACACTAGGTTCCCTTTGTCTACCCTGCTATGCTAAATTAAACGCACTTGTAGGTGTAGTGTAGATTTTTCAATGTAAGGTAAAAGGTGTTCTGGCTTACTCGCTTCTGCTAGCGTGACTAGAGTTAATTACGTGGCGTGTGTCAAAATTATTATTTGACATCAATTTTGAGAGGAATTTAAATTATATGTAATAATGTATTGCTTGTATTTCATTTGATATTGTATATTGCGGTTTAAATGATTAATGAAACTGTAATTACTGTTTTAATTTTTTTTATCTTGCCTATTCTAGGGAGAGACGTCAGTGACAAGTTTCTCGCTCTCCACATTTCTGTCCATTTTAGAAAAGTGCTCTATCTACTTAGTGGTATAATTTAACGTGGTATTCTTATTTAAATATGCGTATTTTTTATGCCAGAAATCGTTAGTATAGATGTTTGTAAGTTTAAAGTCCTGTGATACTTATTGACTTACTAAATGAATTTTTCACAAATATTACTAAAATATTTTTTATAATAGAAACAGAAACGTTCATTCACTTAAATTAAGTTTTTTGTAAAAAAGCTTTGATTCAAATCAATAATAATTTCCAAAAAGAAGCTGTATATGTTTTCACTGAAATTATAACATTTCTTTTTACCTACTGCGCGTTTACTATTGAACTTGTAAAGCACAAATTATATAAATATTTCACGGGTGGACTTATAAAACGAAATCTTCTATATATACATATGACATTTTTCACAGGTCTCGTAGAAAATCACCAATATTTCCAAGAAGCAACTAAACTTATTTGGGTTCCCCGCATCG
>JAEBDU010007604.1:0-18064 GCA_016802625.1 Heliconius numata | reverse complement strand
AGAGTAATTTAAGTTTATCATATCTCATAATGGAGACGGCGTTCTGCGTGCATCTCCTGTGTTTCAATTACAATATAAAAGAGTCATAAGCGTAGGAAGAGGAAGCGCTGGGTGGTCTGTACCCACCCCAGAAATTTTACTAAGATATAATTTGCTCATGAGAATAAAATAAACAACATTTAAACGAATATATCTGAGCCAAGCTAAAGTCTACGCCTCCCCCAGAAAATATCTGTAGATACGTCCATGAAAACAGAAATAGAAGCTAGAAGCAAGATTTTCTTATTGTACTCTTTCACTAACCTCACGTAAACATTTTATACAATAAGTTAAACAAACAGTATAGTTTATTTATACAGAAAAATCACATTTTGTAAATATATTGCGTATTTATATTAATTTATGTGCGGACGGAAACATCTGTTACATGCATATTCAAGCTGTATTGCGAACTTGAGTTTGTGTTCTCATAAATCTGTATCATTTCATCGCAAGTGTGCTCATATGAGGCCATGTCTTTAAGAAGTAGGCATAGAGTAAGTAATATTATATAGAAGAAGAAAATACAAAAGTACTTGTTTACGTTATATTAAAATATTTATTTTTAAAAATATTATGTTTTTGTGTTGGATTAACTTGATTTTGTGTTGGATAAGACTTCTAAATACAGAAAAAATTAGCTTTTTATTGGGAATTTTTTTTTAAACTTTACGCTGTATAGGCTGTAGGTTGATGAGAGGAAACCTGGGAGCCCAGTGTTAAGACACTCCGTTCCCCACTTTCTGGAGGCATTAGTGTTGAGTGGTGAACCTCGTGAACGGCAGGCCCCATATTGGGTACTTATGCCAAATTAATATAGAAAATCTAAAATACATACATGTTGTTATGTCTCCAAGCGGAAATAAATTATTATTACAAATAATATGTAGGTACTAAAGACGGCAGCCGCACAACTAAAGACACTCGCGTACACAAAGGTACAATTACAGTTATTTGCGTAATTAACCTCCGCTACACTGTCGCACTTTAGACTTCAGTTAACTAGCAAACTATACCTACATAAAATATTAAGTAAATAATACGAGCGCGCACTAATTGTCTCTATGTATATTATATAACCGTTCTGTAAGCATTTTTAGCTTACATATATATAGTTACAAAAAGATATTAATAAAAAATAATTAATTTCCTCGAGTGAGGATCGAACCCACAACCGTCGTCAAACCCTTGTGCCCTAGAGCCACGAAGGCCTCACTTAATTTAATAATTTATAAATACACATGAATGGTTTATTTGGTATACGTGCTATAAATAACTATTTTTTATTTAAATGTTTTTTTTATTTTAATGCATTTATGCGTCACAAATCGCCTATTTCCATTTGTCTTCAGTCTTGAAACATATTTAGTGATTTAAGTTCAAGTTTATTTGTATAGATATTACTACTACTGTACTAAGTATTAATTATTATATAGATTTTTTAATCTAGTTTATGCTTTAAAATTCCTAGTCTTCATTACACATGTTGTCTAGACTTGCAACATCATAATTCGTTATATTAAAAACAACAGGTTGCGGCCTATATTTATGAAGTTGCAACTTACTCCAAAACTTCGAGAACCTCTACTCTAGCTATAAAGTAGAACTTGACTTAATTGAATTTCTAATTAAAATACCGGTATTTTCTTACATGACTGACATGGATAAGCCATATCAATAAGATACAAATAAAAATGAAAATCTATTTAAGAAAAATAACTTAGAATCAAAGATATATTCGTGTAATCGTATAAAAATAGCGAAATTGCCGTCGGTGAGTCGGTGTAGACCAAACTGCGATAAATCGTACATCTTACGTGATTTGATCCTTCCTGGACCTCGTTTATGGAAGTGGTTATATACTCACAGAAATGTTGCACTTTTGGGACAAACTTACATAATAATAATATGTTAGTTTACTTGTTAAATATTTCATTTTAATTTTTTTATAAACAGCAATAAAACTATTAAATGGTAAATTGCCAGTCGTGGCCAAGCGGCACAAATTATGAGTTGTGGGGTCGATTTCCACTCGAGGAAATGAAATATTTATTATTTTGGTGGTGGTGTCAAGTTCGAAGCACAACGTTGAGTTCCTCCACTTAACACACAATGTCTCCAGAATTCGGTAGAAAATAGAGAGTAGAGTGCCTTAACACTAGGATCCCTCTGCCTACGGTTCCTTTGTGCGGTAGAGTAGTTATATTATAAAATATATATAAAAAACATGCTAAATGAATATTTTCGCTGTATTTTTCTTACAAAAGTAAACTTAAATTTAAAAATTTCAAATGCCACGAGACGCGTGTATATAGGTACTTGTAATAGGAAGTGTTCGAGTGCGAGTCTAATTGGACTTGTGGCAATTCCGCCCGAAGCCTATCCGATCTTCGCTGTAATAAAATAAGCAGTTTTTCCAATTCGACGTTTCATCTCGTCGCTTCGTATTCCGAAGGCAGCTTTCGTTTTCCGGAAAATTGTGGGCGACGGTGCGAGTGTCTCTTGCGGGCTGTGCTCTAATGTAACGAAATAAGAATAAACATAACTGCTATTTGTATTTCAGGTTCTTGAATCTTGAATATACTTATCTATATATATAAAAGGACTTGTCCTCACTGACTGAGGTAAGACGCACGCACAGCCGTAACCGCTGTGCGTAGAAACGTGATATTTGGACAAATGTTTACTTTTGTAATCTGGACATCCACTAAGAAGGGATTTTAAAAAATTTCAACCCTAAAGGGGTGAAATAGGGGTTCAAAGTTTGTATGGAAAAAAAATTAAATCGGCACCGATTTTTATAAAATTTGAAATTTAGATTTTTAAAAGTATTTAATTGAACACGTATTTCATGGTTTTCTAGAATTCTCCCCCTAAAGGTGCAAATAAGGGGTTGAAAGTTTGTATGGAAAAATCTTTAAATCGCCACCGATTTTTATAAAATTTGAAATTTAGACTCTTAAAAATATTTCATTGAACACATGTTTCGTGGTTTATTAGAATTCACCCCTAATTACGCAAGCGAAGCTGCGCGCGTCCGCTAGTATTATATAAATGTTAGTGGAGGTTGTAGCAGGGATACAAGGGTGTGTAACACGGTAGCTGTAGGTTCGATCCTGTACAAGGAAAGTAATTATTATTTCTTAATATTCTCGGAGTTTCGCTTCATAACGCAATGCCTTGAAAAAATCGGCGGAAAGTGGGGAACGCAGTATCTTAATACTAGGTTCCGTCTGCCTACCCTGCTAAATGCGGGATACAGCGTGAAGGTGATTTAATTTATAAATGTAAGTGATACTGGTTTTGTAAATACTTTACTAAGAGAAATAAACCGATAAATTTATATTTAATTTTAATTTAGAAATAATTATAATATAATACAAATGTCGTATTTGTTATAGTTTAGATAGGTTTCTGTTTTATAAATATTGTATTTTTTAACGTATTCAAGTGAAAATCAACTACAAACAACTGTCACAATTGTGAAATATACACACAAATATATGAAATTAGCCGAAAAACATTAAAACAACTGTCACAATTGTGAAATATACACACATATATATTAACCGGCGTTGAGTTCCGCCACTGCCTCGAGAATTCGATAGAAAGTGGGGAGTCTCTCAACTCTAGGTTCTCTCTTCCTACCCTACTATGTGCGGGATACAGCGTGAAGCTGATTTAATTTGATTTTTAATTTAAATGTATAAACATTATATACTCAGCCTAGATATTATTTAAAAAGAAATATTATTATATTATTAGTATTGCGTACTGTTTCTACTCCCGCGAGACAGCATGTCAATGACCTAACACGAACTAACAATATTATGTGCTTGTCAGAGTTTTTATATTTCCTTTTATTTTCCTCTTTTCCTTAGTAAATGGAAACATAAATAACGTTTACTTTCATACGTGGTCAAGATCTATAGACAGATATCGTACCCTTACTAAAAGAGGACCAGCTCTCTTACTTATTCATAGATATTCAGGTGAACTCACAAATTATTTTAGTATTATCTATGTAAATTTAATATTTATATTTATTTACTTTTAATCTATATATTTGTAGATTTAGATTTTGATAGATTTTGCTTGTTATGGGCATTCTAAATAGGAGTTTATCAAATGCAGTAAGCGATAAATGAAATGTCCCGAACAGAATATAGAGTGCAGATATTGGTCTGGAGTACTCTGTGAAATTTTCCTTTAATACTACCTTTCAATTATATAAGTAGTATATATAAGTATTTAAAACGTTAGGCAATTCTTAATAGATAACACAAATAAAGTTTTTTATAACTCTTTGTGTTAAATGATAATACGAACTAAACAAAATTTCCTTACTTGGACGGAAATAACGGATTTCCATTGAAATAACATTTACGGTTCGACCTAAAAACACAGTAGGTCCCTCATCTAATCCTAATTTGTTAGAGGATTTGATCCGAGAGCGAATTCATTAATGAGAGCGGGCGGAGCCGTCCGTCCGTGCAGCTATAGTCCATACGTTACAAACTTCCACTACCTACATGGATCTACTGTAGATAGACGTATGCAATTAATTTCATATAAGCTCTTCAATTCAACCTTTTCTTTCAATTTAAAAAAAAAAAAAATACAGTCGCATGGATAACCTCCTTTTCTTACAGAAGTCGGTTAAAAAGAGTCATTATTTTCACTAATATTTGGCATTCAAAAATGTTATGTTAAACGAATAAAGATAATAGGAGAGTTGTTTCCTTTTGTTCGCAGTTATTCCGTCAAGTGTCTATATACGTTGAAGCTGGCTTAGTCGTTATGAAAATTGTTCCAACTTGATGCCATCACTTAAAGACTTTACTGAAGAAAGTTTGTAGGAAGTATTGCGGTTACTTCCTTTATATTACTGTATTTCTTATCCAAGTTTTTAAGGTATAGAGTACCTCGCGGGTTGAGCCACAGTATAAATGCTAATATAACACGCGACAATGTCTACAGGAAAAACATATTATACATAGAATAGAATAAAAATTGTATTTCACTGATTAAATAGTTAAACAGACTTTTTGTAAGATCGTACAGAATCTTCAATGGAATAAAAATGTTTTTTTCGTTCGTATTTGTTTTGTGCCTAGTTGGCGGAAAGTTCTCCGCAATCTGCGCTTTGGAGAACACTTACCACAGTCGACACTGAGCAAGCAACTTGAGAAATTCAGCTTAGTATCTCTCTTTTTTTTTATTGTACGACATTACTGATTAAATTTCCCTAGACGCGATCTTTTCTTATACTGCATGAACTAAAGACAATATTATGAGAAGAAAAATCTTCATAAGGCCGTCGTGGCGCAGCGGCACAAGGGTGTGACTGTAACGCGACGGTTGTGGGTTCGATCCCCACTCGAGGAAGTGAAATATTTATTTACGTTTATATTTCGTGTCGAAGCAAAGCGCGGCGTTGAATTCTGCCACTCAATGCAATGCTTCCAGAATTCGGCAGAAAGTGGGGAACGGAGTGTCTTATCACTAGATACCCTCTGCCAACCATGCTATGTGCGGTATACAGCGTGAAGCTTAAAAAAAACTTTATACTATAATAAAACGAAAAAGATTATAACGAATGTAATATTTTTACAAGACGAGTAGAGCAATCAATTATATATCATAAAATACCGCGGAGAGATTTAAGGTCTAGATAGGAAGCGTGGCGTCCCATCGCGGGAAATATGAAAATTGGAAATGCTTTCCCGATACCGAGCCAAATAAATTTCAGCCCTATTTGTAAGCCCGTCTCGATATTACGGCGGGCTCTCTATATATACGAGTACACTTAGTACATATACATATATATATGTATCACGCTTTTATAGCTTGTCTGATTGGACCTACTCGATTGGAAATGGTTTTGATTTTTCCATTTTTAACACCGTTTTGAATTTGATAATGTTATTGTTCTATTCTAAAGTATTCTTTTAATTATAATTTTGGTCTTTTAATTATAAACTTGGATAATATATATCTTTCTTACGTAATTAGTTAGTAAGTTTAGTAGTGTGAAAGGGTAAAGAGACTAGTTTAATATTCCAGCGTCGCACAGTGCCTTTTGAACTTCAAGCAGATTCGTCCTGGACTAGCTTGTTTCAGACATCCTAATTTACTTTTAGTCCCAGCATTAAGGACTTTAATTACAGTTACCATTTGTATCGAATCACGGAAACTTAGTTTTGGTAACAACAAATCGATTTGACGTTAGAATTACTCCACCTCCACATTCATTTATAATTTTACTTTTTAAATCTTACAGAAAAAGAATAAAAAAGAAAGATATGAAAAATTACAGGAAAATATTCGATATCAGCTTTGTTGTTCGTGTACATTAGATAAGTAGAAGTCATTTGAAAAGTCTCAATTTTTTTATGTTAATTTTTTTCTCAGTTTCACGCTATATCCCGCATATAAACGGAACCTAGTTATTAGACACTTTGTTCTCCACTTTTTGCCGATTTTTTTCAAGGCATTGCGTGATGACTGGTCGAACTCAACGCCTAGCTTTGCGTAAACTAGAGCAAAGAAATGAAAGTATTAATAGTCACATGGCCTGACGACCTACAAGTTACATTTAGGTAAAAAAATAATATAAAACTTTAAATATATTTTATTTGTATGTTAAGTGAAATAACTAATAGTTGACAACTATATGATACTTATGATCGTACAATATAGCAGCAATAAAAACAGTAACTTAATTTTAATTTATATAGTCAAAATGATTGATTTCTTGGTGGAAGTACGAAGGGTGGGTAGCTCGAGTATTAGATGGGGGCTTGGGTATGTAAAAATTGTGATCTTCGTCAAAATATTTCTTGCGTTTTAAAAATATAGAGTTCATATCGTATCCTAGTAACGTCTCTCTAGAATTGTTTTGTATGGGTGGAGCAATTTTTGATCTATTATCATATTGTGGCTTAGCCTTGTCACGTAATGTATTTTGAAAAAGTGATTTAACATCTGGTTTTGTTTGGAATCGTACATCGTTCTGTTGAATATCTGGTTTCACAGCTTTATGAGGTTTCTGCCAAGCGACCAGCCTCTGAACTTCTTGCATTTGAATACGTGTACCGTCGGGTACACTTGGTTTACCAATTGACTTGCCTTTGCTTGTATCAAAATGTCTCTCAAATTTGGATGGCATTTTACTATTGTCTAGAACATTGTTTCCAATTCGTTGAGGCCATAAATTAATATTAAAATTATGAGTATTAGATAATAAGCTTTTAATATTACTTTCTCTGTTTTTTACTGCTTTTTTAGCAACATCCATAACGCGAACGATGTTTTCTATTTCTTGTAAACTCATAGTGGGTACCGTAGAAGCAATAATTTCTATTTTATTTTCAATATCAAAAAGTAATTCGTTACTTTTTTTTAAATATTCAAATTTGTTTTTATTCATATTTAAAAATGTCAAAGGAGATCGAACAGATCGTTCCCAATACGATCTTGGAGAATTATTATTAAAATACAGATCACCCTTTGCAGAGTCACGTTTTTGTTCTATCTGGATATTTGCATTTCTATTTTGGACATCGATTCCGCGTATCATTGAAGCTATTTCTCTGCCTAGTTTTGTATAATATGAATCATCTAATTTATTTTTACCAGGACGAGGGTACCGTCGACCGTCAGGCGTATTTGGTGGAACAATGTAACCAGTATAATCGTGTTTATCGATATTAGGTGCTTTGTACATTTCTATACTTTCAAGAGGATTATATTCTATAGGTGGTAGATCGTTCGTTTTATTTTTCATATCTCTATGTATTAGTTCTGTTAGGTACTTGAATTCTACATTTCTAGGTATCTCCTCATTTCTTTCTAAAAGATTCTCCGGAATATCATTTTCTATCAACGGGCTTTCGAAGTCGTCGCCTCTGCTGTCAGTATTCATCAATATTTTTTTATGTTTCTGCCAAGGAGGCATAAAATATTTTGCTGAAGATGGACGATTCATTCTGTCCCTTATTCGGGATAACTGAAAAATAAAGTCAATTATTTGTCATTGAAATAGCTTACCATCAAATGATGTAAATACTATATATGAAAATTTAATTTATTTAAATGTTAAGTCTTACTAGTTTTTGTCGATTAATGGGTTGTAGTTTATCGAATCTGAAAATGAAAATAATTAATTATTATCGTGCTTAACATGCTCTAGCTACTAATAACTTCACCAAAATTAATAAGAAGTAATCTAATATATAATTTTGTTTTCTCCGTTTCTGAACGTTACATATTTCTTGCTTCAAGTGGTAGGTAGAGGAGAGAGAGGAGAATGTTACATTAGTCAATTTTAAGGGCGAACGGGGTTGCGAAACACAACAAAAATTTAACTAAGAATCGAAGAAGAAGATAGTTCGCACTTATAAACGTAGTTGACATATAACTGCTATCTGCGCCTCGGTGGAATGAATTATAATGTTATTATATTTATTAATATACCAAATAGACTAATAATATTACCCGGCATCGTCTTCGTTATCAATATTATAACTGGAGATCCTTGGTATTTTCTTTTTCCTCTTTTTCAATAATCGTTGAGGATTTCTGGAATTAAATATTTTTACCTATTTATATTTATAAAGTTTAATTTGTATATTCCTTATATTTTGAATTACTATTTAATATCTTTTAAACATGTTTACTTTGGTATCATAGAATTAACTATCACGAGTGTGAAGATTTCGTGACTAGACGGGTATAAAACGTTATCAGGAAGCAATAAAAAAAAATACAAGTACTTATTTAGAATATTATTATCAATATTAATTGTTTATGTGAAATACAAGAAAACATAAATAAATTTTCAGGTTCAATTGATTACTGAATTTTCATAGTACATTTAAAGAAGAAAAAGAAAACTTTAATTGCGTTTTTATGTTAAAATCTACCCTGAATCTAGTGTAAGTCTACTGTATATTTTTGAAAATATTTCTAAATGTTGGGCAACAGAATTTGCTTAATTCAAAAATAAACCTTCAAAAATATATTTTTTATCGTGTTGTGTTTTATTCTTCAAACTTCTCTCTTTTTAAAATTTATCAAAAGTCTTTAATTTTACACAAATAAGAAATAAAATGATCGATGTAAAATAACAGGCTTGTAATAGTTTTATATAAATAGCGCTGCGAGCAGTGGGCCGCATCTGATAGATTTAGCGGCTGAGCCCCACAATGGGGCTCTTGCGTAAAATTGTATGGCCATTGAAATTAAATGGGTATCGCGTACCAATGTTATATGTTTTATTTTTACTAAGCTATATAACGCAAACTAGCTTGTAGCTAGCTATATAACTTCACTGGATGAAAGTTCTCAAAAAAATATGGAGATATACTCGTATAGTGCTATAATAAGCATTGTTATAGTATTTTCTTTTCTTCAGAAAATTGAAAATGTTATACTTTGTTAAAATGTCTTACTTGTCAAATTGCTTGACATAAAAATTGTAATATTTCTGGCGATAGTTTCTTGCCAATAGACGATTATTGGTTTATTAATTAATTTTGTATATTTTTATATAAACTATAAAATTATTGATTGTAAATAATTTGTCATTATATCGTCAGTGTTTTCCATATCTGCCTTGTTACGAATTTCACTCTTACTCTCTCGTACTCTCACACAATATCATATTTTTTAAAAATTAAATAAAAAAAGGCGAAAAAAACCGGAAAAAAGGTTCCGTGTCCTATCAATAAAATTAGACAATTTTCTTTCCAAACGACTTACAAATCAGTAGTACTCTGTATGGCTTGTGTTGTTGTCTCTGCCGTTACTGACACACTCGCAGTACTAGGAGGAGCGGTGGTGGTGGGAGACGTCTTACCCTCTGTGGTAGAACACTCTGTAATATTTTATAAGTGCTTAAAAAGTATTTAAAAAATTTTATGTAATTTACAAAAAACTCATTTTTAAAATATTATTTAATACCCGAACGCGGCTACGCCCGCTTGGACTATACGAATATTTATTAAATATATTTATGGTTTTTTTTTTGTTTTCAATAAAAAGATGCGTCAAGCAAGCTCATTTTGGGTAACGTTTTCTAGCAACTAACTTTGCAAATCGTTGCTTAGCAACGACGGTTGTTATTAACATGGCGGAATAAATTGCATATCAAATTAATAAGTATTTTAATATATTGGTATATATCGAAAATATAACAAATATGAGAAAAAAAAGTATCCTATGTTCATCCCGAGACCCTCAAGTATCTCTATATGAGTATTTTATCACAATAGAATTAGCGGTTTGGCCCTGATTGCGTAAAAGACAGACAGACAGACAGAGTTACTTTCGAATTTATAATATAGGTATGGATATTCTTTCTTTCTTTTAATACTTTGCGAACTAACCTGTTTCAATACCAAACGGAACTACAGGTGGAACTGGCACTATGGGATACATGGGTACCACGGGAGGCGGTGGTAGACCTATAGGGGGATAGAATGGCGTTTCTAAATTTGGCACAAAAATGAAGCTAGGTAATGGTGGCTTCGGTTTTTTATTATACACAATAATTTTCTTATGTCCATGTACATCGTCATTATTATGAACATGGTGTTCTACAGATGACTCACTGGAGCTCGAGTCACTGGAATCTGAACTGGAATGAGACGCCATGTCAAACATGCTATCGTCTTCTGTTATCCGAAGTAATTTATTTCTCAATTTCCTCCTTTTTGTTTTTTTATTTCTTTTTCGATTTCTGTTCCATTTCTTTTTTATTTTTGGTTTCTTCATAGATGATCCACTGCGGCGCGTTGGTTGCTCTTCATCTTTTTCACTTGTACTATTAACAACTTGATTTTCAATTGTTTTAAAGAATTGATTATATAGCCAGTCGCCTAAATCGTTCGCATCATTGCTGATTTCATCGACTTGATCGTCGAGCTTACTCTTGAGCAGAGATTCAGTTTCGCTTACGATACTAGGAGTGGCAGCGTTGAGGATTCGCGTCGGTTCTCCTGTGTGGTGACGTCTGTGATGATCTATTAGTTTAGTACTAGAACATAGATTGAACTTTTATTAAAGGCTAATAATAAATAGAATTAAGAATTTCAGAAATAGTACCATTTCATAGGGATATTACATATACATTAACACATGTTACCCACTTTAAGGGCACATAAGAAGTAAAAAACCTATTTTTGACTCTGGTACTCACTTTTTTCTTTATGTGAGTTAGTTAGTTCTTTAATTTTAGTATTATCATAATTTGAAAAATGATATCCTCGAATGAGAAGAAAATAAATTTCAACACATTCGATGTTAAAAAGGCGTTATCGTACATACACAAAAGATTTTTAACTTATTGCTAATAATTGTATGTATGCAATACATTATGGTTCGCTAGTATTAAATTAATAACATACTTGGGTTCACATATTTTTGTATCTGTATCGAAGTAGTAACCGGGATGACAGTGGCAGCCGATCACACAACCTGGTATTTCATCTATACAATATTCAAATCTGCCATGTTCTCCACACTCTGTATTAAAAAATATACATCGTAATAAATAAATATAATTTAATTTTTTAGGCTCATAGACTGCTATGAGGCAGAGGGAACCTAGGAACCTAGTGCTTAGACACTTCCGTTTCCACTCCCACAAAATGTTATCAGGGGCCTTTATTAATGTAATAGAACTTAAAGCAATGATTGTTGAGTTTTTTTTCTGTTTGTCTGTGCGTTTCTTCATACTAATCTCAGAAATGGCTTAACCGATTTTAATGCAGTTATCATTATTATATTTAAGCAAATTTTCCTTTACATTTAGCGTTTGTTTTTTTTACATTGGTTCACAATTAAAATAGTTATATCAATAAAGAGTTGCATGTGACAATATTGCTACGAAATTATGTTTCCTTGTGTAGTACAAGCGGGCGAAGTCGCACGGGGGTCACTAGTTACTAATATATTGCTGGTAAAAATAAATTGTCAAAAAAGAGAAAAATAAAAATCTGCTAATTGAGAAAAGCAATAGAAAAAAGTTGACTTACCGTAGGTATTTTCACTCAACACACTATAGGAAAATAATGAAAATTTAAAAAACAAAACTGCAGTACACAACATGATTGTTTTCCAAACAGGCTATTGAATATTGGGAAGTAATAAAAATGCTATTATTTTTCTTTTTCTACGCAAAACCATTTGGCGTATTATATACGAATAAGAATAAATATAGTACAATAGTACCCATTACATTAATTAATAACAACGTTAGTGTTAAGCTTCTTAAAGGAAATTAATAAAAGGAAATTAATAAAAGGTAAAATCTATAAAGGAAATCAAAAGCGACTATGAACGAAATGAACGTTAATTCTATTCTAATCGAATGTTCTTTAAACAATAGTGTGTTGTAATGTGAATCGATGAATCGCTTTGTTATGATTTTATCGTTGAATTGTTATTTAGAAAAAAAATCAAATGAAAATTAGCATTTTTATATGTATTTTTATTATTTATGTTAAACCAGTTACTTATATAAACAACATTATACACAGTAAATTCTTTGTTACTTATTAATATACATTCTTTATTTCTCCACTCGAGTGTCAAGGATGTGCGGCGTTAAGTTCCGCCACTCGACACGTAATGCCTCTATAATTCGACGGAAAATGGAGAACGGAGTGTTTTAACACTAGGTTCCCTTTGCTTTCCCTGCGGTGTGCGGGATACAACGTGAAGTAAAGTATTTCCGGTGCTTAGGGGTGTAAAAGGCCTTTAGGATCTTCAAAGTAAAACTATTAGTTATATCTAACTGTGAAGAATAGTTAACAATTGTAGTTTAACCAGTTGAGTTTTCTCCTTTCTTCTCTCATAGTTTCTCCATTAATAACACAATGGACAACGTCTATAAACTGATTAGAGTAAGATAAACGGAGAAAAACACAAAATGTAGGAGAAGTGTGACTATAAAAATAAGTGTAACAACTATAGGACATCAAAAATAGTACATAATATTTATCAACTTAATACAAAAAATAACGTTTTATACAAATATAACACGTATATGTAATAAAATCTTCTAATCTAATATTAAGTATAAAAATCTAACATAATATTTATTTACACTATAGCTAGCTCTCGATCTGTATTGCGGGACGGTAATAAGATCTCTCTATTGTAACTGGGGACCTGAAGGCTGTCTATTGTTCGCCTCAGTGACATTTCTCCGTTCGCACTAAGCGTCGTCGCCGAGGTCGGGGATCCCTTTGAGACCTCTGTGAAGAACATACTAGATTACGCAAACAATTTATGTATTTATTTTATTGGATATTGTCGAGAATACAGAAAAATCTTTAAATATTAGATGTTTAGAAGAGGTTGCTTAAAATAATAAATAAACAGTAAAGGAGTTTGATGTTTTTTCAGCTCCAGGCTTTATCCTGCTTGTAGCAGGGTAGACAGAGGAAATCTATTGTTAAGACACTCCAGTCTCCACTTTTCGTTGAATTTTTGAGGCATTACGTGTTGAGTGGCGGAAGTCAACGCCGCGCTTTGCATTGTTACCAGAGCGAAAAAAAGATGAAAATATTATTAATAATCGTCAATTCATGACGTTTACAGTCACACGCTTATGGCAGTGTGCCGGCCTGAGCCTAGGAATTTCTTCAATTCTTATATTTAAAGAATTAGGCGGAAAGTGAAAATGAATAAATGAATTTAAATAAACGCCACCTAAGATTCTGAATTATCGGTATGACATTTTAGTTTCGTATTTGATTTTGTGTACATTTTATCATTTTGCAATTATATATAAATTACTTAGTGCATTCTTCAGGGTGGACGCATTTGTGAGTTCTATCGTCCCGCACGTAGGGGTGCACGCAAACGCAGCCAGGCTCACAAAAGGGGTAGCAGGGGCGAAGCCTCTCGCGAGGGTTGTCACATGAGACCGCGGCGCACCCAGCAAAACATGCCTCGTATCTAAGTACAAGTAAGAATTGGTAAACAAGTTTAGGTTATTTGAAGACAATATTTAATATCAATAAAAATATTACCTTTCGTTTGTTCTATCGCACGTCATTATAAAAGGCATATTTTTGTCGTTTTCATTAGATCTGTGAAAATATTCTAAATTAGTATAATAATCCCCCCTCTCTCTAAAGATAGACTCAGTTATAAATATTTACGGAAGAGCAGGATTATGTCCCAGTTCATCTTTTGTTCTCAGCAGGTTTACGTTATCAGCATCCTCGTACCGTCTCTCTTCCTTATAAATTCTTTCGGGATCCATCTCTCGTCGCCTATCGCTCCCTATATACCGCTTAGGTTCCACTTCGTCCAAATATCTCGGAATGTCGTGTTCATATCGTCTGTCATCCCACTCTTTGTGTTCCACTTCAAATGGTTTTAATAATGCTTTCTTTCTCCAATTTCGCCTTTCATCAAGGAAGGAATGCGGCTTCATAGTATCTGGGTCATCGTAATCGTAAATATTTGGTCTTGTAGCATCCGCAATATTGTCTGAAATGTTTCTGTTATTAATATATTACTTTAATTATTATTTATTATTATATTTATATAGCTAATGGTCGATTACTCACAAAGCAGTAAGGCCAAGATCAACAAATATCTCATAATTACATCTAATTCGCATCAATTCATAACGTTTGTCGATAATTTTAGTTTTCCGTTTCTAATTATTGTGAGTTAGCCAGTACTGTAGTCGGCATGCTCGATTGTTTAATAAAAGAACTAGAATTCGCTAAAGTTTGTTTATAGTAGCAAAGACATAAAACGACTGAGCGAATGCTGTACTTGACAATTTTGTTTTATTTCTTATTGATTCTTTCTTTATTTGGCTTAGTATTGTTTGTGATATTTTATCGCAGTTTGATATAATAAAAAAAATATTTAAATGGTTAGCGATTCATCCTTATAAATGTTTTGGTTGTATGTATAGATATTAAATGACTGTAATGCGATGGTTGTGGGTTCGATTACCACTCGGGGGATGAATCATTATATATTAATATTATCATTTCTTTCTTGTGCCAAGGTAAAACGCGGCGTTGAGCTCTGTCACTCAATACGCAATGCTTCGATGTGGAAAGTGGATTAATTTCTTAATCCACTTTCCACCTAGGGGACTCTAGGCAGGAGGAACCTATCGTTAAGACACACTTAACGCTAGGTTCCCCCTGCCTACCCTGCAATATGCGTAGGATACAGCGTGAAGCTGAAGAAAAAAAAAATCAATAAAACTAAAACCTTGGAACATAACTAAATTTTATTATGCATAATAGAATACAATTGTATTAGTAGATAATAAAATAAAAATACAATTTTGTGCACAACTAAGTTTGTGTAGATACGTTTATTTTAGACATGTTTCACAGACATGCCTTTGACTTCATCATGAAATATTTTCCTCGGTTGAATTGCCTTAATAGGGGGCGGCGCGATGACTATGTTAAAATAATTGCCCAATCTAGAAACTTCCCCCCTTTGCGTCTCGTCCACGTGATGGGGAGCATTATTATCATGTAATAAAGAATCGTCTTCCCGTATAACGTGGCCTTTATTCCTTTTGTTCATAGGTTTCGGATCATCCTTAGGTGCTGCAGATCTTAAGCTTGGAACTGGAATGCCCATTTGTGTTCTGTTATCAATCAATCAATGACAAATAGTTATATTTAGAAACAATTAATAACAATAAAAATAATTCTATTAATGTATGTTTTTTCAAATCTTGGACTGGAAAATATTTTGGTCAGATTTTTATTTTAAAAATACTAACAGCAATACATAATAAATAATTCATTACACCTATATCTCATTTTCATGAAAAATTAATAAAAATTAAAGAAATTTATGTAAATTTATTAATGTTAACGTCATCTTGTAACTTATTAATAATCTGTTAAAATTTATGATATACCTACATATAGATACATATTTACTAGATCATTAAAAAAAGGATATACTCTCATTAGATTCTATTTTATAATATTGGTTACTTACGGTGAACAGTCCTGAGGTAGAACGCACTGGTGTGTGCGATCGTCTCTTACGTAGGGATCTTCGCAGACACAACCAGGCTCGCAATAAGGGTAGCAGGGTCGAAGATGATTGCGGGGATTATCGCAAGAAATCTCCGCACACCCTCCGAAACATGGCTCGTATATCTCATTAGGCCAATAACAAGCTGCGAAAATATGCAATTATATTACCTATAAGTTTTACTAATTACTAAATAATTCCTTTATACTTTTAACTATGCTTTGCATAGAAACCACTGTTATTTTTTATTCTTCAATGCAGCTATTTTATATAATATATGTGAAAAAATACCCACAGACATTTAGATAAAAAATAACCGAAAAAGCATTTTTTATCTTTAAATAAGGTAGATGTACTTAGTGTAAAACTCTCATAGAAATAAATCTAACAATCGACACAAGCTTTCTTAAGTACTTTTTCAATAGTTTTCACAGGTCCATTACGACTCCCGAGGGTCTACTTATAGACTAGATTATATCTAACTATACCTTACACTTAAAAAATAAAGAAAAAGTTACATTTCTTTTAAATCCCACTTTATATTTTATTACGATATTATTTATGAAATAATTACAAAAACAAATACCTTTGGAAATTTTCTCCTCATCTCGACATGATATTATTTTGATAATTAAAATTGCAATTGCTAATGATGCGTTTGTACTCATATTAAGAGTTTCTTAAACTGATATCGTACGAGAGTTTTCAATTGAAATTCAATGTAAAATTATATAGAAATTTAGTAAAGGCTATAATCGGTCGCCAGCTCTATAATTAAGACTTAAGTACGCCGCTTCACGAGGCGGGTGTTTGGTAAACATAGAGAGAGTTCGGTTAAGCCACATTTGATTGAATTATTGCTTGTGTTGCCAGCTACCTGTTCCCGAGGTGCGAGGTCACGTTCCCCCCCCAAATTCCCTAATATTGTAAACATAATAAATTTATAGGGGAAATTTATAACTCTATACGTGACTAATAAATGCTGTGAACGTTGTTTAGTCTTGCAAGGTCTTTCTTATCATTTACTAGTGCATGCAATTCGTATGACAATTAAAAACTATTTTCTTTAATAATTTATTAAATACGTAATTGTTATGTTGTTGTTTTTTAGGGTTCCGTATCTTAAAAGGTAAAAGCGTAATTGTTATAGACTACTTTGTTGTATGTCTGTCCGTCTGTTAAGACCATTTGTATCAAACTCGCGTGGGCATATCAAGGTGAAATTAATATTAAATATGTCTATGGTCAATTGAAGCATAGAAAAATCAATTTTCTAAGACAGCGTAATCAAAAGATTTTGGTGTCTTTTGTAAGAAATTGGCCGCGGAATTGAATCTATAGGGTAGTAAGTACTGTAAACTTCCTTTCCTCTTCCTGTAATATAAATAAAACCAAAAATTTCTAATTTATAGATATTTCATAGAACAAAAAATCATTAGAAACTGATATTCATTTAAATATATTCATACAAAAATGAGTGCATATTCGTGCAAACTCAAAATTGCGGGCTTAACTTTGAGTTTGTCAACTTAATTTTTTTTTAAGGTTGGTTCCCGTTGACGTATAATCCTAAAATTGGTACAGAACCCTCGGTGCGCGAGTCCGACTCGCACTTAACCGGTTTTTTATTACCAGTAGAACGACATAATATTTGTCCTTAGAATCAAGTTATATATACATAGATCAGTGCACAGTATTAATTGCAAAATAAAATACCATAATTACTCGTCATTTTCATACAGTATAATTATTTTGCTTGTGTAAATAATTATGTATGCAATATGCACATAATAAGAAACCTTATATATTTTAAATAATAAATATTATTTTTTTATTTTAAAATATAATTATTGTCAGGAGGACGACCTTTTTTTATAAGTAGGTTTTACTTTATGTGTTAAAAAGTAATTGTATTCAACGCAATTATAGCAACTCTTTATATTTATATATAAAATAAAATATTGTTTCTATTGTT